>JAJOOR010019265.1:0-32109 GCA_036250505.1 Solanum acaule | reverse complement strand
AAATGTTCAAGAATGAGGGTATGTATCAGATTATATTTATATTTTGTATCTTATATTATATATAAGTTAGTTGTTTGATTGTTTGTGATTGATACATAGAAATATAATTATAAGAAACATCAGAAAACAGAGGAAAATATTAAACGGTATGAAACTTTGGTAAAATTGAAACTAATATTATTATGAGACAATGAAAAGATTAAATAATAATACAAGAATCCTAATCAACTTCAATGATGAATTAGTTGTTAGAGTCCATAACCAACTCAAATTATGAAAAATTTACAAAGATTATTATCAAATTTTTATTTTTATTTTAACGATGGACAAAAGTTTTGTAACTCAAGAAAGCATCCTTTTATGATATGACATTACCAAAATAAAACTTGTGAGTTATTACCAAATAATAATTACTACTATAACATTTTTTCTAATATACGTTGTAGTGTATAAATTTGGAAGTTCACTTATTTTATTTAATTATAAATTTTGGAGTATTTTTAAAAATGGGTAAAAGATTCATAAATATCTTTTTCTATTTTTTTTGTCTAAAAATATCCTTAATCTACCTGAAAAGAGACTGATTTTGAATTTCAAACGTGAATTAGAAATAACTACTAAGATTGTGTGACTAAAAATAAGGAGAGATTTATGGAGTGAAATAAGGAAGGAATAACGTTGTTGGGAGTTAGAATTAATGTATCCAACTTTTGGAGGTTTGGGAATAAAATAAGGGATTTTGGAGAATTTTAGAACTAACAGGGAATAATGGGAATTATGGAAACAAAAGGTGTGTATATAGGTAATTTATCCTAAAATCATATACAAGAGCCGGTGAAGGCTTCTTTAGTTCGGTATACAAAGAGGTGGTGGGTCCCATTATTAATGACAAAAATACTGAAACTATATTTACTGACAGTAAATAAATTAAACTATACCCTAATTGACTAATAACCTAGTGATGTTTGCCAACTCGCGTAATTTTCCCTATTACAAATGAGGATGCTTAAATAATGCAAAAATATGAAAGTCAAGAAGAAAGTTAAGTTTTCAAACTTGAACTTCCTTTTAAAAACGTATAAATTTAAAAAGATAGATTGTCCACCTGAAGTATTTTCCTCTTGTCTTCTACTTCTTCAAAGCTATCCAACAATAATTGATGATTCATCATTTCTTCTTGGATTTATTGGATCTTGATGCTATTGACACTGTCATACGATTCTGCTTTACCAGTTGCATTGATAGGTGCCTTGAAACAAATAACTCCCTAGTCATTTTACCATCCCAACTATGTTTTCTTTCATGTGTCTTCTTTTTGTTTTTGTTGCTTCCACTTCTTTGTTACCTAGGTAAGATATCACCATCCCTAACTACTTTATCAAAGCATATGTCTAACTATATTTTCTTCTTCATCTTCGTCAAAAATTTCTCTCCCAAATCAATAGCATAAGCATTAGTTGGACTAAGTCCCGACGCTAAGACCCGTGACTCATTCTTCTTTGTAATTGCACTTTCTTGTTGTCCCAAATGCCCTTGATCTGGTTGCTGCCTCAATGAATTCATCAATGGGTGTCTACACGTATTGATTGTCATTATACCATACTCTTTATGGTGTTGATTGCTATCAATTGAAGTATCCACCATAATTGTAATTTTTTCACTACTCTTGGGCACAAAAATAGGTGCATTATGGTTGAGATTACTACCCGAAATTGGTGAGCTAATCTCCTGTAAGCTTTCTCTTTCACTACCATCATTTTGATATTCTTCATCTTCAGCCTATTCTGACCATGTCTTGTACTTGGAAGAAACCTCCTTAATTACCTGAATTAAATCATTATGTAGTTGTACATGTTGCTCCTTTCTCATCTTTGTCAAGGTTGAATTGTTTGCATATGTGGATAACATAGACAAAGTTGGTTGAGAATGTCTGAATATCTTGATCGTTTTCATCATTTAGCTTACTTACATCAACTTCCTTTGTAGGCGAGAAATTACTAACTCGAATGTAGGTGAAGTTACCTCATGTTGTGAAGTATTCAACCACACGAGTAGAGCCGTCAATATGGGCTAGGCCCGTTGGCCGGTCTGACCTAATTCGTGATTTGATAGGGAGGTCTAAGATTTTTGAAGCCCATTTAAGAAAAAGACTTTTTATATATCTCAACCTGAATAAGCCTGCTGATTTGTAGGCTTGAGAAATATGGGTGGGTCGGCCTGTGGGCCAAATTAGAGTATTCAAAATAACAAGAGTCCAAACTCAAAATCTATTTTAAGTTTTAAATATTAAAATTTAAATACAAATTATGTTTATAAAATATGTACTACATAAAATAAAATTTCCTAAAATTTTTAGGGAATCACTACGTAGGCCATAGCCTATGGAATATTGCCATATTTTTTTGTGTTTTATTATGATCATTAGAAAATAATTAGGTTAATATTTCTATTTATCTTTTTATACTTTTACTTGAAATCAAACTTAATAAATATTATAAAGATAATTTTATTTGTAGATTTGATTAACAAGTAGTAACACTAACACCATTTAATATTGTCTTGTCGATATTTATCACAATATTTTTATATTATAATTTGATTTAAAAATTATAAAAAAATATACTTTTAAAAAAAGTGGGCCGACACAGCTCATAACCCACGTATTTGTGGGTTGGACTGACTGTTTTCTGGCCCATAAAAACTAGGCCAATCCGACCAGGCCCATAAAATTTCAAAACCTGTAAAGGTTAACCAAGATGGAGTGGGTCATCCCATATTGACAACTCAAAACACAAGAGAATGTTTAGTAATAGGATCTAAAGTTCCACAATTTACCTCAATATGTGACTGCTCAATTTGTAGTATTTGACTACTATGGGCAGCATTATTAATAATCATCTTCATACATTAATCCAGTTGTCTTTTGCCAGTTATCAACAATGGTTCAAAAGCATTCTGAGTTGATAAATTTAAATTAGGATCGACATGCAACTGAAAGTTTTCAATATCACCCTTTTCATGTCTTGGAGAATTACTTCGACTAGTCGGGGAACGTATATGACTGACTACTAGCTGAATTTTTATATGCAACTAGAGTCCAATTTTCAGCTTTATTATCTTCTTCATTGTTGCACTTTTCAGCTTGCAAAATAGTAATATCAGCGGTTAGTTTCCCTTGTTCATCATTGCCCCGTCCAACAAAATTAACACCAATATAAATTGTTGGTGTGACATTTTAATATTAATAAAAATATATTATATGTCACATTATGTATCATCTTATGTCTATTGGTGGACATTACATTTGTGCCTCTTTACTCTCATCAATTGTGGAAGAAAGTGGTCATTAGTTAGTAACTTATGTAACCACCAACTCTTCATTTCACCCATTATTCTATTTTTACGTCTTGTAACTTATGTAACATTTGGGCCATTCATTTGACAAATTTACTACCCATTATCTTCCTATTCATTTCAAGGAAAAATTCACCACCTATAAATAGTGTGGTCTTCATTGTGTTGGATGGAAGTAGAAACAACAAGAGATGTACAAGAAAAGATAGAGTGAAAAATATGAGTAGTATTATATTGAGTTTATATTGAGGTTAGTGTAGTGAAAGAGAGAGTTGAGACATACAAAATATTCTAAGTCTTCAACTATATTCACTATACAAAAGAGAGTATTATATGTTGAAGGAAAGTATTCTTTTTGTGGAGCTTTGGACTCTTCAACTAATCCGGAGTTGTTTGAGTTGTACACTGCTGTTGGGCTGTTGTATCCTGGAGGGGACAAGTCAAGAGACATACTGCTGGATTGGTGTAGATTATGCCACAGTGGGCTTGAATCTCCTTAAAGAGAGTGAGATATCTGCGCCTCAGCCTAAAGATTTGTTTATTCATTTTTTGTCATTTTATTTTCAATTGTAATATTTTGTATTTGTGGTATATTACATCAACAATTTTAAGGAGATTCATGTTTTTGTTACAGTTTGAAAAAGTGTGGATATCAAGATAGGGATCTCAACATAATTCCGCTCAACGTCACTCTCTTCAAGAGATGTAAGAGAAGAGGTGTATGGTAAAGTGTTTTTCTACTTGCTCAATTCAAGTGGAGAAAAGGTAAAGAAAAAATAACTTTTTTACCTAGTATTTTCATGAATAAAGTGATACTACTTTTCATGAAAAAAATTATATTTAAATTCTTAAAATAGTGGGGGCTCATGAAATGAGGAAAAAAATCATTATGAAAAAAATGATTTTTGCATCTTTGAGAAATGCTCTAAAAAAATAGTATTACAAGTGCATATATATTAATTGTGGAATAAATCACATGTTATTATTTGGCTATAATGTGATGACTTTTGGCTCTAACATGAGAGTTATAAATAAATTATGGAAGCCATGTTGAGTAGCCATTTAACATGAAATGTTTTGGGTGAGGAAAAAAATCATTCTTGAAATGAAGAAATACCATTAAACATGTGATGTATTTTCCTTGTCGAGTCACATAATATTGAAAAGTTTGTGAAATACAATTTTGTTGATTGTGTGAATCTTGCACCTCCTTTTGATTCAATTGTGTGAGAAAGTTGTGACAAATAAAAAAAGGAAGTTTGCTAGCCTAATAAAAGATATGAGCTAGAAATGTGACTAATTGCACTTTATATGATATTGTGTATAAAGTATAGCATGTACAAGCAAATCAAGTAAATTTACTTGATACGAAATGGCTTGTTTTATGAGAAAACATATTATGCTATACTCAAAATTTTTGTTGGTGCAGATGAGAAAACTTGGTGTTATTTGTTGGATGAGAAAAGCTAATTACTTTTTGCTAACTCTACTAATGAGGTTGAAGTAAAAAATTTAAACTTCAACTAGTGAAAAAGTGAATTGATTTAATTATATCAAACACTTTATTTTGAGAAATTATTTTTTCTAATGGCACCAATATTATAATGGTAGAGTACAAGATCGTTATTAAAATGGTAAATTCAGATTCACGGGGAGAAAACACAATATTGTGAGATCGTATTGATCACTGGTATACCATCAATATTAATTAATTGTGTTAAAACTTGTGTTACATCTTGCAGATTCATAAACTAAGGCCTTAGCAAGATAAAGAGTCTGAAGCACATCGAGGGGGGATGAAATTGAAGCTAAAAAATTCTAAGTTATATATGAGGAAACCCAACCTGGGGACTAGAGATCCTATAACCAAGTTCAATGGAAAGAACGAATCATATGATGACTTGTTGTGAAATGCACTATTCTTAATTTTATTCAATCCCTATGATGTGAGTGCATTTATCCTATAATAATTTGTGAAGGTTGAGTCTTGAACTCTTAATGAAAGTTTGTATCTCGTATGAGTGGGATGTCAAATTATAGGAGCAACCTTGACAGATTTCACCTATGTGAGTGTGAAAGTAGGCCGCTTTCTATGAGAATGGGCTTGTTCTCAAATTCACTCATGAAAACCGGTATAGCACAAGGCCGTAATGTGTTGGCTATTAAAGTTTATGTCAACACCTTGATTATTGTGTGTAAAGCAGTAATACTTTATTTTCCTTAAGCAGTCATAGTTCAAGTCTGAGACCACTACTGACTCTGGAGTAAAGGTTATTGTTTTACTAAGTGAAGGTTCAATTCAGAGCACACCTTCATTATGCATAGTAGTCTACCTTCAACTAAGTTGTGAAGAACTCTCTTATCTTAATATTAAAATGAGTGGGGGATTGTTGGTGTGGCATTTTAATATTAATAAAAATATATTATATGTCACATTATGTATCATCTTATGTCTATTGGTGGACATTACATTTGTGCCTCTTTACTCTCATCAATTGTGGAAGAAAGTGGTCATTAGTGGTTAGTAACTTATGTAACCACCACCTCTTCATTTCACCCATTATTCTATCTTTATGTCTTGTAACTTATGTAACATTTGGGCCATTCAATTGGAAAATTTACTATCCATTATCTTCCTATTCATTGCAAGGAAGAATTCATCACCTATAAATAGTGTGGTCTTCATTATGTTGGATGGAAGTAGAAACAATAAGAGATGTACAAGAAAAGATAGAGTGAAAAAGATGGGTAGTATTATATTGAGGTTATTGTAGTCAAAGAGAGAGTTGAGACATATAAAATATTCTAACTCTTCAACTATATTCACTATACAAAAGAGAGTATTATATGTTGAAGGAAGGTGTTATTTTTGTGGAGCTTTGGACTCTTCAACTAATTCGGAGTTATTTGAGTTGTACATTGTTGTTGGGCTGTTGTATCCTGGAGGGGACAAGTCAAGAGACATACTGCTGGATCGGTGTAGATTATGCCGCAGTGGGCTTGAATCTCCTTAAAGAGAGCGAGATATCCGCGCCTCAGCCTAAAGATTTGTTTATTCATTTTTTGTTATTTTATTTTCAACTGTAATGTTTTGTATTTGTGGTTAGGGCTGGGCGTTCGATTGGTTCGATTTGGTTTGTAAATTTCGATTCGGTTTGGCAAAATATGAAACCAAACCAAACTGAAATAAATTCGATTTGGTTCGGTTATTACAATTTCAGTTTCATTTTCGATTTAACCAAATTTAATTAACGCGGCCTGTGGGTTGTGGCATCTGGATTATTTTCTGCTGGCTTGATTATAAATTGATCAAAATTTGACTTTCTTAGCCTTAATTTGTTTCACCAAGTCTCAACTTTCAACCATTCAAGTTGTTTCTTGGCAGTTAAACAAATGCAATGAGCTCCCAGAGGATACCATATTCAAGAGTCAAGACCCATAAATCAACAAGTGCAGGACAGTGGACACCCTTCTTTATAAGCACGTCACAACTCACAAGCCTTTTACTTGAAACTTACCATATCATTGACTAAAATATCCAAACAAAACAGATAATTCTTGTTCAGCAGGCAGCAACATTAACAAACTAGTCGAGAATAAGAATAAAAAGACTATCAAGAGTCAAGCCAACAACACTAGAAAATTCAACAAACTTGTGCCCAGCCTTAAAATAGAGTTAGTTACAAACTAAAGTGAAAAGTCCAGCTGCCAGTAGGCAGCATTGCAATTTGCAGTAAACCAGCAACCAAAACATTAAAAAACCAACAAAACATTGTTGCAACTTGCAACCTCCAGTGCAATAGCTCCCAAGTTCCAACATATAACAATAAAAAAATAACAAAACATTGATGTGCCTGCGAGAAAATATAACTCTTTAGACAAATGATCTACATTTCATAATAAAATATATAAAACTATCAAGCAAGTTATGTAAATAAGTTCTTTACTTACCCGTTACCACACATCACTAGTTGATAGTTGAACTTACAAGTTGCAACTACATATCAATAATACTAGATACAGTCCCACTACAAGCAAACTCTAAAAAAATATGAAAGAATTTGTTACTTGTTAAGAAACATAAGTAAGAAAATTATTTTCAATATAATTAATACAAATACCAAATTCTTACTAAGTTCAAGTTGCTCAAGATACTCTAAATCTTCCTCAATATTGATTGGAAA
Source organism: Solanum acaule (assembly GCA_036250505.1). Classification (NCBI taxonomy): domain Eukaryota; kingdom Viridiplantae; phylum Streptophyta; class Magnoliopsida; order Solanales; family Solanaceae; genus Solanum; species Solanum acaule. The sequence goes on along the minus strand of JAJOOR010019265.1, from coordinate 24,571 downwards.
AGGCTCACTTCTAAGCTAATCTTGAACACAAATAAGAGATTGCACAAGTTTAGGAGTTAATGAACTCCTAAAGGGATAAGAACACAACCTCCTGTGCTGAATGTACATTCTGATGCGACACTTGAAATGGGAATGACTAACACATCACGAACCATCTCTGCGAGAATAGGAAATCTCAGCTCATTTACTTTCCACCACATTAATATATCAAAGCCATCACTATCTGGCTCAATATCTTCAGCAATATATCTTTCCAATTCTGATTTACTACCTGAACTTCCACTAGCTTCTTTATGCTTCTCAAATTGTTGTTTCGTTCTCATTCTTCCTCTATTTACAAAGTTTCCTGAACCACTCACACTAGATATACTTGATGAGTTGTCAGATGAAGTGGGTGAAGATGGTACATGTAAAGAGCTTTTTGAGGATTTCTCAACATAATAATCAAACAATTTGTTCATGTATTTTTTCACTTCTAAAGATAGTTTGTCCCCAACTTCTTTTCCAAACATATCCACAATTGCAAATCGAACATAATCAAGCTTGTTACAGGGATCCAACACGGATGAAATAAAGATCATCTTGTTCATTTTATGTGGTTCACCCCAATACTTTTTGAACTTTTCCTACATACTTTTTGCCATTTCTTTCAAATTACCATCTTCATTTTCCATCATCTCTTTAAAAATAAGATTAAGTTCAGTAATTTCAACAAAATGTTTATTGCTAGTGACATAATTAGAACCAGAGACCTTCAAAGTAAGTACATAAAAAGTTTCAAGAAATTTCACAATTGACCTCACATTTTTCCAATCAACACTTATAAGAATATCTGCACTAGTTCCATCTTTTGCACTAGTTCCATCTTCACCTTCAGAAGAATAGAACCAAAGGTATGAAGATGATTCAAGTATCCAAAATCATAAAAACTAATCTTTCAAATGCAAGCTCAAAATGTTGTGCTATATCAAGCATCAAATATGTAGAGTTCCACCTAGTAGGAACATCTAAACATAATGATTTCTTACAAGTTATCAATTGAGATTCACAACATTCTTTGAACTTTCGAATTCTTGCAGGAGATTGCTTAATGTATTTCACGGCTTGTCTCACTAGCTTGACTGACTTACCAATTTCCTTCAACTCATCTTGCACAATAAGATTAAGGATATGTTCCATACACCTCACATGAAGATGGTCACCATTCATAATGTTAGTTCCCCAATTACTCAATTGTTTAGACATTTCTTTCATAGTAACATCATTAGAACTAGCATTATCAACTGTAATAGTAAGCACATTATCCAAACACCATTGAAGCAAACAATTAGTAATGCAAGCCGCCATATCCCCGCCTTTATGACTAGAAATAGGACACAAATTTATTATTCTTTTATGCAAAGTCCAATTTCTATATTATAAAGTGGGCTGTCAGACACATGTAGTTGATTTTTTGTATAGAGGTCCAAGTATCTGTCGTAAGACAAACTCTTGGACGTGATTCTTTGAAAACCTTCTTTAGAAGTTGTCTTTCTTCAAGGTATAGTTCATAACAATCTCTCGTCACGGTTCTACGAGAAGGAAAATGAAATTGTGGCACTGTAACTCTCATAAAGTTTTTAAAACCCTCTTTCTCAACAAAACTAAACGATAGCTCGTCAACAATTATCATTTTGGCTAAAGCTCTCCTACTTTGTGCTTCAAATTTCCAAGTGCTAATCACCCCTTCCTTTGCTCCCATTGAAGATGGTAGAAAATTAATTAGAGTTTGACCTTTATCTACAGTGTCACGGAGAAATTGAGGACATATTCTCATATGAGTATTCATTGACGACGTACCATTACTTGATGTAGAAGCTGCATAAGATTTCGCACAATACTTTGCATTTGGCTTTCTTAGCTCCACTTTCATCAGTGAACTTATCAAAATGCTTCCAACAGGTAGCTCTAGGTTCCATGAATTTTCTTTTCTTTGAAGTATCACTATCAACTTCAACCTCATTATTGGGAGATGAGGTGTTAGGTATGCTCTCATCATTTGAAGCTCCATTTTCACTTACCCTACTTCCAATTTGTGTCATCTGTAAAAAAGTGGAACAAACAAGAAGAACAACAATCAGAATTCAGAAAGACACAGACACACAATACATTACAGTTCACAAATCACGCAAATTATCACATAGTTGCATTACTGCATACTTGAGTAGTTGCATTCAATGATTAAAAAAAAATAGAGGATTCACAATTTGCAGCAATAGAATTCACAAATCATACATGTACCAACACATCCTAATTCCTATGTCTAAAAATGTCCTGTGTATTTTAACTAATTATGCTAACCGACTCACTGATTAGTCCCCAACTAACAGACACTTAAACAGAATAGACAGAAGTAGAACTTCCATGGTAGAGGATCAGAAATACTTCCATGATCAGTCCTAACTCATCTCGTATTTGAAATTGAATAAAACATATATAAAGATTTCTAGATGAAGTTAAGACTTAAGACGAGATATATAAACATATCCAGGTAGCACTGACCTTCGACTTTTGAGTCACGAGCAGTGCACTGAGCAGTAGCGGGTTGTACCTACGACTATGTGAATTGCGAGCAGCCGAGCACTCAGCGAGGAGCCAGGAGCAATGAACGACGAGCTGAGACTGAGAGATGATGGATGAAAGTTGAGAGACGAGCTGCGAGCCTGCGACGTAAGTCGTAACTGAGACGAGAGTTGAGAGATGAGAGTTAACTATTGAGAGACGAGAGTTGAGAGATGAGAGATGAGAGATAAGAGATGAGAGATGAGAGATGAGAGATGAGAGATGAGAGATGAGAGTTGTGGCGTATTTTGAGAGATGAGAGACGACTTGATGTTAGGGAAATCAGTTTAGGAATTTTTGAATATTGATTGGAATTTGGGCTGGGCATGGGCTGGGGCTGAATTTTGATTGGAATTTGATGTTAAGGTTGTGGGCTATCAGCTATGATTGGGTCGGCTGGGCTAGGTAGTGGGCATGGGATGAAAGTTAATTAAGATTTAAGGGGGTAAAGAATATATACAAATAATTTTGGTTTTTTTGGTTAACCGAATTTTTTAAGCTAAAAATCAAAAACCGAATCAAAAAATTGAAATATTAAAAATCGAAACCGAAATACCAAAATTGAAATTTTAAAAAAATCGGTTCGGTCGGTTTTTTCTGTTTTAACCATATTATGCCCAGCCCTATTTGTGGTAGATTACAGCAATAGTTCAAAAGCATTCTGAGTTGATAAATTTAAATTAGGATTGACATGCAACTGAAAGTTTTCAATATCACCCTTTTCATGTCTTGGAGATTACTTCGACTAGTTAGGGAACGTATATGACTGACTACCAGCTGAATTTTTATATGCAACTAGAGTCCAATTTTCATCTTTATTATCTTCTTCATTGTTGCACTGTTCAGCTTGCAAAATAGTATTATCAGCGGTTAGTTTCCCTTGTTCATCATTGCCCCGTCTAACAAAATTAGCCTTACATAACTCAAAATTTTCAGTAACTACACCATCACCTGTAGCAATTAGTTTCTACCCGAATCTACTATGGATGCCTCTTTCACCACTGACAATGTACCAACCGCTGATTTTGACGCCGCCACAATAGCTAATTAAGTTGAATTTCTCACTTGTAACACTTTTGTTTTGAGATAGTTGTTGCCCCAATTCGACAATCGGCTCATCGATCAAATTAGTAGAATTATTATGAACTTCAATTGTAGCATTTTGCATAACCTTAACAACATTTAAATTAGTTGAAGCTAATTAGTTTGTGGAAATAGTTCAGTCATTTGGTTTCCATCCCTCTTTGCATTCAAAAGAGGTCTTGCATCCATCACCTTTCAATTTCTCAGCATTGTTGGCCTTTAGAGAAGGTTGTACAAGACCTTCTTGAACATCAGATTTGGATTTATGACGAAAAGAACTCATCTGATGTTCTTGATGTTTACAAATTGTACAATACAAGGGAAGAACATCAGACACGACTTCTTGATCTAATACTTTTCTAGATCTTTCATCCAAATAAAATAACTTAATTCTTTTTGGATGCTTTTTTTTTAATCAAAGATGGGCTCTAAGGCCCTATTATTGAAAATAAACAACTATTTACAAGGGTCTGGTCCAAAAGTGACAGCCCAAAATAAAGAATAAAACAAACAAAAATCAGCTAAGAAAATTAGGGAAGTAGAGATGGATATCACCGATGGAAATGAAGGGACAAAGCTAGGATGAAGTTTTCAACCAAACTCAAATGTTGCCATTCACTTTCGATTCAGAGGTTAGCCCACCAAGATGAACTTCATGTAATCACAGATCAAAGAATCAGTGATCGAGTTTGGGATTCATCTCCTCTGCAGATGAAGCTCTACCCGATCTGTTCATCTGGAGGTTTGAGAGTTGTATCTGCCTCTTCTATAGCCAATAAGTGCTAAAAACTATTAGAAATCCCAAATATTTCATTGTTAAAGTTGTGTCTTCTTGGTGACCCCGGTCAAATTTGAAAATGACGCTTGTAGCTAACCCGCAGTCGACTATACCAGGTAAACTCCTAATAGTAGAAATTATTTCAATCTTAATATATATACTTCAATGGAGTGAATTCCACATTTGGAATTAATACTACCAATAAAAGTTTAGATATTGCCATCGATAATAATTTCAAAGCTCTGTTTCAATCAGTGATATAGGTACCCGAATCTAGCTAAGCTTATAGATAATTAACTATTTGAACGTTTAAAGTCCTGGTTTAGTACCATATGAACACCTCAAAGCTCTCACCAGGTGCAAGTACTGTCAACCAAATGAAATTGCTTCAGACTTAAAACATTCCCAATAATTTTAATACGTATAGCTTCACTTAAGATTCAGATAGTAACATTGTAGGAATAGTCCTAAAAAATCAGTCTCATATTGAGTAGAACTGTTGATTTACTTTGTCCTAATGTAAGGAGTGTTTCCTTTGTCCATCATGATAATTTTCCTGCCTTCACTAGGAACATCTTGATCTGACTTAAATTCATATGTACCTGCAAAATTGAAAACCAAGTTAGCAAAAAAAAATCAGCAAGAGTATTTCCCTCCCTTAAGGAGTGTTGTACTCTTACTAAAATGAGATCTCTTATTCTGTGAATTTAGGCAACCTCAATACTCACACTCCAAGGAATTTTCCAGACTCCATTAATGATGTTAACCATTGCCAAAGAATTAGGCTCAATAATAATGTTAGAGTAATGATTCTCTAAACAATATTGTAAACCTTCACTTATAGCCTTAGTTTCAGCCACTAAAGTTGTGGAATCAATAATTTTCATCCCCTTAGCCCCAAAAAACTTGCCTTTATGATTTCTTAAGCAAAACGCAAAAGCACTGAGACCTGGGTTCCCTCTAGAGGCCCCATCCGTATTACATTTCAGCCAACCTATAGGAGGAGGAATCCATTTAACAATTTTAAAATGAACCACAAGTCTGAACCTTTCCAGAAGAGCTACCATATGAGGCCAAGTATTAGGAATATGATCATAGTGAAAATTAGACCTAATAAACTTGTGGATAGTAGCATTGATATCCCAAATTACCTTGTTTCTAATATAGACCCCTCCATGTAAGATAGTATTCCTCCTCTTCCATAGAAACCACAGAATAATGTTAGGAACTGCTTGAAAAACCATTCTCAGCCTAGTATTACCTTGTGCCACCCACCACTTTTTCATGGTATATTTAACTTGTACCAACAGCCCTTGCATAATGATCCCAAATATAAGTTGCCACTTCACTTGACAGAAAAAGATGTTCAATAGTTTTTCTTACAGGAACCCTGCAACACTGACATAAGGGAGAAATGTTAGGATTCCATGAAGAAATGATATCAGCAACAGGAACTCTGTAAGTCCATACCCTCCAACCAAAGAAAGAAATTTTGAAAGGTAGCCCCTTCACCCAAATTCTCTTAAAGTCTTCAGCAACTTCATCCCTACTTCTAAGAATCTCCCAGGCAGACTTTACAGTGAACTTGCCAGTACTAGATTTTATCCACCAAGGTTTATCCATTTGATTTTATTGTCTTACCTTGCTCATACTTTGTCTCACATGATCCACAAAATGATTAGGTAAATACTCTTGCATAATATTATAATCCCATCCAGTATCCTTCAAAAAAACCTCAATATCATCCAAAGAATGGCAACCTACACTTCTGTAGGATGTAGAAACAAAGGACCAAGATTAGTCCAATTGTCAAACCAAATACTTGATGTTCCTCCTTTAGGTTCCCACCACAAGTTTTGTTCTATTATTTCTCTATTTTCCAACATTTGTTTCCACACTTGTGAGCCACCTTTCCATGAACAAGTGTGGGAATTTGCTTCCTACAATACTTATTCCGCATGAAATTTGTCCATAGTGAATTTTGAGTTCTAAATTTCTACCAAAACTTAGCATACATAGCTTTAGATACATCAATCATAGATCTAAAACCCAAACCTCCTTCATTTTTTGGCAAGCACACATTTTCCCATGCAGCCCAATGTTTGCTTCTACCTGTAAGCTTGTTACTCCAATAAAATTTTGCAAAAATTCTATGAAGTTCTTTCATCACACAATTCGGAGGAACAATAGCAGAAAGTACATTAATAGGAATGTTTTGTAACACACTAGACAACAAAACTTCTTTACCCCCAAAAGAGAGCATGTTACCTTTCCAAACCTGAAGTTTATCTTTCACCCTTCTGATGAGATCTGCATAATGCTCTTTTCTTTTCCTAGCATGAGTTATGGGACAAGCTAAGTATTTTAAAGGGAAGTGACCCCTAGACATACCTGTACATTCCTCCACCACTACTCTAATATTTGTGGCAGTACTTTGATGAAGATAAAATGCACTTTTCTCTTTATTAATTTGCTGTCCAGATTCCCCTTCATATTCCTGAAAAGTTTCAACTATCTTATTCAATGAGTAATTATCAGTAGAGGCAAAAATGATGGTATCATCTGCATAAGCCAGGTGGTTAATTTGTGCACTCCACTTTGGTAAACCATACCCTACATATTGCACATCATCAAACAAAGCATTCAAAGACCTGGATAAAACCTCCGCTGATAGAATAAATAATGCCAGAGATAGAGGATCTCCTTGTTTCACTCCTCTGGTTGAATGAAAGAAGCCATGTGATTGTCCATTAATTAGTACAGAGTACCAATTATTGGAAATCAATCTCCAAATTATGTTAACCAAATCATTTGAGAAGCCCATTTTTGTTAATACTTTCATTAGAAAAAACCATGATACTCTATCATAAGCTTTGGCCATATCAAGCTTAATAACCACATTATCGGACTTACCAAGTGTGTCCAGAATGGCCATTTCATGCGAGAATGTCCAAAGAACAAGAAGGGTAATGGTAATGGGGGCAATAGATCCTAGTCTTCTTTAGTTGCTTCACCAGACAGAGCTACACATAGAGGGGCTACTTTTGGTACTGGCGGAGGATCAAACCGCCTATATGCTATCACAAGTCGCCAAGAGCAAGAGGATTCGCCATATGTTGTCACTGGTATGATCCAAGTCTTTAACTTTAATGTTTATGCTTTGCTAGACCCAGGAGAAAGTTTATCCTTTGTAACTCCGTATGTTGCGATGAATTTTGATGTTATCCCTGAGAAACTTAGTGAACCCTTCACTGTTTCTACACCTGTTGGTGAGTCTATTCTAGCAGAGAGAGTCTATCGTGATTGTCCCATTTCCGTCAATCACAAGAGTACTATGACTGATTTAGTTGAGTTAAACATGGTCGATTTTGATGTCATTCTTGCTATGGACTGGCTTCATGCCTGTTATGCTTCAGTTGATTATAGAACTCGAGTTGTCAACTTCCAGTTTCCAAATGAGCCAGTCTTAGAGTGGAAAAGTAGTTCAGCAGTGCCCAAGGGTCGTTTCATTTCGTACCTTAAGGAAAATAAGTTAGTTTATAATGGGTGTTTCTATCATTTAGTCCGAGTTAATGACTCTAGTGTTGAGATACCTCTTATTCAGTCAGTTTCAGTAGTAAGAGAGTTTCCAGAAGTCTTTCTAGATGATCCTCCCGGAGTCCCTTCTGAAAGTGAAATAGACTTCGATATAAACCTTCTTCCAGATACTCGTCCTATATCTATTCCGCCATATAGAATGGCACCAACAGAGTTGGAAGAACAGTTGAAGATCTCCTTGATAAGGGTTTTATTAGACCAAGTGTCTCTCCTTGGGGCGCTCCGATCTGGTTTGTGTGGAAGAAAGATGGTTCCTTATAATGTGTATAGATTACCACCAGTTGAACAAGGTTACCATCAAGAATAAGTATCCTCTTCCAAGAATTGATGATCTTTTCGATTAACTTCAGGGTGCTACTTGTTTCTCTAAGATAGATCTCAGATCAGGCTATCATCAGTTGAAAGTAAGGGAATGTGACATTCCAAAGACAACTTTCAGAACCCGTTATGGTCATTATGAGTTTTTGGTCATGTCCTTTGGTTTGACCAATGCGCCTACAACATTCATGGACCTTATGAATAGAGTATTCAAACCTTATTTAGATATGTTTGTTAGCGTATTCATTGATGACATACTAATCTATTCAAGGAACGAAGAAGATCATGCTAGTCATCTCAGAATAGTTCTCCAAACTCTAAAGGATAGAGAGTTGTATGCCAAGTTATCTAAGTGTGAGTTTTGGCTTGAGTTTGTGGCATTCTTAGGCCACATTGTGTCTGGAGAGGGAATTAAAGTTGATACTCAGAAAATTGAGGAAGTGCAACATTGGCCTAGACCCACATCTCCAACTGATATTAGGAGTTTCTTGGGTTTGGCTGGCTATTATAGAAGGTTCTTAGAGGGGTTCTCATCTATTTCATCCCTTTTGACCAAGTTAACTCAGAAGACAGTAAAGTTTCAATGGTCAGAAGCTTGTGAGAAAAGCTTTCAGGAATTGAAAAAGAGGTTGACTACTGCCCCAATATTGACCTTACCAGAAGGTATGCAAGGCTTTGTTGTATATTGTGATGCATCTAGAGTTGGTTTGGGTTGTGTGTTAATGTAGAATGGCAAGGTTATAGCTTATGCCTCCAGACAGTTGAAAGTTCATGAGAAGAACTACCCAACGCATGATCTAGAATTGGCTGCCGTAGTTTTCTTCTTTGAAAATATGGCGCCATTATCTTTATGGTGTGCATGTGGATTTGTTCACTGATCACAAGAGCCTTCAGTATGTGTTTGCTCAGAAGGAGCTTAATCTCAGACAAAGGAAGTGGTTAGAATTACTCAAGGATTATGACATGAGTATTCTTTACCACCTAGGTAAGGTTAATGTTGTTGTTAATGCTTTAAGCAGGTTGTCTATTGGTAGTACCACCAATGTTGAGGAAGAAAAGAGTGATTTTGTGAAAGATGTGCATAGACTTGCACGCTTGTGAGTCCGACTAATGGATTCCATAGAAAGAGGAGTGGTGGTGATAAATGAGGCTGAATCATCATTAGTGTCAAAAATAAAAGAGAAGCAAGACCAAGATCCTAATTTGCTTGAATTGAAGACAAATGTTCATAAGCAAAAAGTATAGGCTTTTGAATAAGGGGGAGATTGTATGTTGAGGTATCAAGGTAGGTTGTGTGTACCAAGGGTGGATGAACTCCAAGAAAGGATCAAGGAGGAAGCTCATAGCTCCAAATATTTTATTCATCCGGGTTCCACAAAGATCTATCGCGACTTGAGAGAAGTTTATTGATGGAGTAGTATGAAGAAAGGAATTGCAGAGTTCGTGGCCAAGTGTTCGAATTGCCAACAAGTTAAAGTAGAGCACCAAATGCCAGGCGGTATGGCTCAGAATATAGAACTTTCGAAATGGAGGTGGGAGATGATTAATATGGATTTCATCACAGGTTTTCTCGCAGGCAACATGATTCGATTTGGATGATTATTGATAGAATGACAAAATCAACCCACTTTTTACCGGTAAAGACTACCCATACAATAGAGGACTATGCCAAGTTGTATCTTCAAGAGGTAGTTAGACTTCATGGGATGCCAGTTTTGATTATTTCAGATTGATGTGCACAATTTACTGCACAGTTCTGGAAATCTTTTCAGAAAGGCTTGGGTTCAAATGTGAACTTAAGTACTGCTTTTCATCCTCAAACAGATGGTCAAGCAGAGCGCACTATTTAGACCTTAGAGTATATGAAGAGGGATTGTGTGATTTATTTCAAAGGTAATTGGGATGATCACCTACCTCTTATTGAGTTTGCTTACAACAATAGTTACCACTCTAACATCCAAATGACTCTTTATAAAACACTTTATGGGAGAAGATGCAGATCTCCTATTGGATGGTTTGAAGTTGGTGAAACAGGGTTGATAGGACCAGATTTAGTTTATCAAGCTATGGAGAAGGTGAAAGTGATTCAAGAGAGGTTGAAAACGGTGCAGAGTCGTCAGAAATCCTATACTGATGTTAGGAGAATGGAGTTAGAATTTGAAGTAAATGATTGGGTATACTTGAAAGTTTCACCCATGAAGGGTGTTATGAGATTTGGTAAGAAGGGGAAGCTTAGTCCCCGATATATTGGCCCTTACAAAATATCGAAAAGGGTAGGTAATGTAGCTTATGAGTTGGAGCTACCACAAGAGTTAGTCGCGGTTCATCCGATTTTTCACATCTCCATGTTGAAGAAGTGCATGGGCGATCCTTCATTGATCATACCAACTGAAGATATTGGGATCAAGGATAACTTATCTTATGAAGAGATTCTGTCCAGATTCTATATCGCCAAGTTCGAAAGTTGAGGACTAAGGAAGTAGCATCAATCAAAGTCCTTTGGAGGAACCAATTTGTTGGGGAAGCTACTTGGGAAGGTGAAGAAGATATGAAGAAGAGATATCCACATCTCTTTTAAACCGGAGAAGTTCCAGACCAAGGTACTAATCATCTTCTTAGTACTCTTTCATTTATAAGTTAGCATGTTGTAATTGCATTGCTTGTTGGGTGTTTGAGTTGAATGTTACATGTTACACCCTTAGCCTACTAAGAGTAAGCTCATTCGAGGACGAATGTTCCCAAGGGGGAGATATTGTAACACCCTGTAACTAGAAATAACTAGAAAGAAGTTAAAAAGTGGAAATAGTCATTTTTGGAAAGAATATAAAAATCTAGAAAATTTGTTAAGTATGTTAAGTTGGATTTTTGGTCAACTTCAAATGACCATAACTCCTAGATCAGGATAATTTAGGTGTGTTTCCAGATATCGCAAGAAAGATCTTGGAATAGTCTTTCCAACTCCACCGAGTTTGCGCGATTCCGAGTTCGTATGAGTGAGATATGACCATTTGAAGTTGGGTTGTTCAAATAAGGAAAGTCTAAAACCGGATTTTGGAAGGGTATTTTAGTCTTTTCCTTACCCAATTATTTTAATCCGTTTTTAGGAGTTTAATTGGGGTCCAATCAGAATTTGGGCAGTTTAGAAAATTGAAAATCTACGCTAGGGCTTAGAGAAAGGAGAAAAGAGGAGAAAGCAGGAGAAGAGGCAAGATTCATCAAGAACGTTCAAGTTTGATTATGGATTTCGCCAAGGATTCAATCCTACGAGGTATGTGAGTTCACATAGCGCTGGGTTAGTTCACCCACGCGCCAAATATATTTAATTCAGTGTATTTTCTTCCTAAAGAGATTGAGGATTTGATGTTCTTGAGTTGTATTCTTGAATAAGTTTCGTTCTTAAATTTGGGATGAGTTTGAGGAGTTCTTGAGAGTTTAATGTCGATTATTAGAGTTGCTTTGAGTTAGATTCTTGTGTATATGTTTTGGGTACCTCAATCTAAAGAGATATTGAGAAAGTGAATCGAAATTAAGGTCAGAAAACGAGTTGAAAAATTTGTCAGATTCACCTGGGGAGGGTCTGGCATGGCGCGCCCCCATCTGCACCAGAGGGGCTGCGGAGGCGCACCTGCAGTGCGCCAGAAATGAGCCCCAGTAACTTGGGGGATGGCGCGGCGCGCCCGGGACGCGCCCGGGTCATCTGCCTCACCCGTTTTTTCGTCATTTAGCCCGTTTAAGTCCTTCTAAAGTGTACTAACACTTCCTATTGATTCTAACTACTCTAAATGACTTCTAAACATCTAGAAATCATCCAGAAACATGAATAATAACTTTGAATCCATAAATTCTAATTCAAGGGTAGTTAAAAGCCAAGTCTAGGAAGTTCTTAAAGTACTTTCAAGAAATCTTTTGCAAATGCTTTCAACTTTGTTTTAAGACTTAAAGTTCAAGTTGAATAAATAGTAATGAGTAAATTTTAAAGTTAATTTCTTCAAAAGTATAGGGGGACTATGTATTCCCAAAGAGTTTAAAATGTTTTCACATTTAAACAAGAAAAGGAAACCTTGATTTCCAAAGAGCCTTCGAGCTAGTTTTTCAGAAAAGAGTAAATGCTCTCACAATTAAGAAAGAGGGGAAACTTTGATTTTCGAGGTAGCCTTTGAGCTAAGTTTTTAAGCAATTATCTCAAATCACAGAAAGAAGTATGTTTTTAAACATAAGAGCTAGTATCATATTTTGGGAGTAGTATTGAGCACCGATATGAGGGAGAGTTCAGACAACTCACAGCCGCCATAAACCATGTAGCCATCATGGATAGAAAAGGGTCATACTTTTTAGATGATTCCTTTAGTGCTTTTTAGCATAGACTAGTGGATCCACTTAGTAGTTCAGGTTCTATACCCTCGGCAAGGTATAGGACGGCCTTGGCAGCATGAGGTAAAACGATATATCATCATAATAGCTCTTAAGTGATGGTTGTCGGTTAGAGAAACTCCCACAAAAGTAATTGTATTCTTATATACACAGTTTAATTGTATTTTACAAACATTTCAGAGTTATATTTGTATTTTTACATACATACAGAGTATTATTGTATTTCCAAAATACACAGAGTTGACATCCATGTTTTAAACAATTTTTCTTTATATTGCACCTGTTTAAATTGCTTTATATTGAAATGAGTTCATTTAAGTTGACTTGAGTTGTGCCAGGTAAGTTCTTCAGTTCCTCTAAAGCATATGTCTTGTTTTAGAATTTCCCTAGCATACACGTACATTCAATGTACTGATGCCATTTGGCCCACATCTTCTTATGATGCAGACACAGGTAACCAGGATCAACATCCAGCGCATCGTTGATTCAGTTGAGCACTCAGAGTCTTGTGGTAAGCCTCCTTACTTTCCGGGGGATCCCTTTTTATTGCTTTCAGTATTAGATAGTTCATTAGGATGTCGTGGGTCTTTTCCCGACATCCATCACAATTGTTTTAGAGGCTTCATTGACAGTCAAATGTTAGTTCTTTAGTCTTTTCATTGTCATTATCTTATGTTGAGACTTCAGTTTGCCTTAATGGCCAGTTGAATATTCCTTTATAACATTCCAGTTTATTACATAGATTTATCTTTGTTAAGTTAAGTCTTCCACTAAGTAAGTAAGCCAGGCCAAGGGTTCGCTTGGGGCCAACAATGGTTCTCGAGTGCCAGTCCCGCCTAGGGGGTAGGCTTGAGGCGGGACAAACTTGGTATTAGAGCACATATTTCAAGAGTCCTATAGAGTCTATAAAGTCGTGTCTGTAGAGTCCTAGTTATCGGTGTGAAGCGCACCACATCTATAATTAAGAGGTTGTAACAGTTAGGAAATTTTCTCACTTCTTTCACACTCATTTCGTGCGTTAGAGTTTGATCTCTAAAAAGTTTCTTCTAACTCGTGCTTGCGCGTGTCTTTCAGATCATGCCTCTATGAAAAGCAGTCAGAGGTCGTCCAGCTAGGAGAAATGTTGAACCACAGGAACAAGGGGTACCTAATGCACTAGAAGTGCAACCCCAAGGAGAGGTCACTAATGCTGAGTTCCGTAAGGCTATTCGGATGTTAAGCCAAGTTGTGACCAACCAAGCTGGGCAACATAGAGGAAATCGACAAGAAGTGGCTGATACTTCGAGGATCCGCTAGTTCTTAATTATGAATCCTCTAAGCTTCACAGGCTCAAGTGTTACTGAGGATCTAAAGAATTTTGTTGAAGAATTTCAGAAAGTTTTCGAAATCATGCATGTTGCTGATGCTGAGAGGGTGGAACTAGCTGCATACCAGATGAAGGATGTCGCTAGGATATGGTTTGATCAATGGAAGAAGAACCGAGCTGAGGATGCACCACCTGCGAGTTGGGCTTGTTTTGAGGAAGCCTTCTTGGGGTGTTTCTTTCCCCGAGAGCTGAAAGAGGCTAAGGTAAGAGAGTTTCTCACACTTAAGCAAGAATCTTTGAGCGTTCATGAGTATAGTTTGAGGTTCACACAACTTTCCCGTTATGCTCCAGAGATGGTTGCTGATATGAGGAGCAGAATGAGTTTATTTGTTCATGGGTTGTCTCGTCAGTCGAGTAAGGAAGGTAAGGCTACAATGCTAATAGGTGATATGGATATAGCAAGGTTGATGGTCTATGTGCAGCAGGTTGAGGAAGAGAAGCTGAGGGATAGAGAATAGTTCAAGAATAAGAGAGCAAAGACAGGGAATGAGTCCGGACAACAGAAGAAGAATGCCAACCGGTCATCCTTCCAACATAAACAGAAGAGACATGCTCCATCATCTGCTAGTGCACCTGCACCTAAGAACAAAAGTGAGTACAATAGTCAGAATTTCAGAGCCAAACCTGCCTATTCTCAAGGTAGTATGGCACAAAGGGGTAGTAAGCCTCCTGCCTGCGCTAAGTGTGGTATGAACCACTCAGGTACATGTCGTGAGGGCTCCACCGGTTGCTTCAAGTGTGTCCAGAATGGCCATTTCATGCGAGAATGTCCAAAGAACAAGCAGGATAATAGTAATGGGGGCAATAGAGCCCAGTCTTCTTCAGTTTCTCCACCAGATAGAGTTGCACCTAGAGGGGCTACTTCCGGTACTGACGGAGTATCAAACAGCCTATATTCTATAACAAGTCGCCAAGAGCAAAAGGATTAGCCAGATGTTGTCACTGGTATGATCCAAGTCTTTAACTTTAATGTTTATGCTTTGCTAGACCCAAGAGCAAGTTTATCCTTTGTAAGTCGGTATGTTGCGATGAATTTTGATGTTATCCCTAAGCAACTTAGTGAACCCTTCAGTGTTTCTACACCTGTTGGTGAGTCTACTCTAGCAGAGAGAGTCTATCGTGATTGTCCTGTTTCCGTCAATCACAAGAGTACCATGGCTGATGTAGTTGAGTTAGACATGGTAGATTTTGATGTCATTCTTGGTATGGACTGGCTTTGTAACACCCCAGATTCGAGAAGGGAAAAAAATTCAAGATTTTCAGAAGTTGCAGGTGCCAGCGACGGAAGCCAACTACGGACCGTCAGTCGAATGACGGCCCGTCAGTCGAATGACGGCCCGTCAGTCAGCTCCATCGATGGGCCAGTCAACTTTCAGTCTATAGTCGCAAACGACGGTCAACCAGTACGGACCGTCAGTCGACTCACGGCCCATCAATCAGCTCCGTCGATGGACCAGTCAACTTTCAGTATTCAATCGCGAACAACGGTCGACTAGTACGGACCGTCAGTCGACTCACAGCCCATCAGTCAGCTCCGTCGATGGGCCAGTCAATTTTCAGTCCTCAGTCGCGAACGACGGTCGACCAGTACGAACCATCAGTCGACTCATGGCCCATCAGTTAGCTCCGTCAATGACACCGACAACAGTTAAGTCAGGGGTGTTCTGGTCTTTTCCTATTTCGTTGGATCCCTAAGTTACATCGTTTAGACCCTAAATTATGAGGTATGTGGGATTTCACTAGTGGGTTCCTTTCACCCATTAGGTCCCTAGTTTTCAATCAGTTTCTTGATTCCCTTATTATGACTAGACCTAGGGTTTCTTGAATGTTTGAATTATTGTGTTCTTAGTTGTTAGAATGATCCAAATTAGATTAGTACGTTAATATTCAGTTTAATACATGAATTCCAGAACCCTAGCTATGTATTTCTTTAGTTCTTGAATTACACATACTAGGCCAGATATTTCAGTTATTCAGTTATACATGCCTAAATTATTAATGCATAATTATCAGATAAATTGTTGCATTCTCAGTTTGCATGTTCAGTTTTGAGTTATCTAGTATTTACAGAAACTCAGTCATAAATGTGTTAATCACTTAATCTATTGGGAGTAGCATAATACTGAGTTGGACTAGGATTCAGTGTACCCATATAGTCCCAGAACTACGAGCCACGTAGGTATAAGTCCCCTCTGTGGGCATCATTTAGTGATCACGCCAGTATGCCTCTATACCTTTGGCCGAGTATATTGGGTCCTCTCGATGAGGCATATACATAGGACTCCACATTTAGCTCATGTGGTTTTATTATCGGTTATTAGTAGCTCCCACAATTCAGTCAGATTTTATTGCATTGACCATGTACCAGTTCAGTCAGTATTCAGTCTCAGCATGTTATAAATTTGTTAATTGCATCCAGTTAGTTCAGTATTCAGTATTTATATCATTGTTTTATTGCTTTGTTCAGTTATATGTTATTTCAGCTTTACTATATCTTTCATGCTCAGTACCTTTCAGGTACTGAGGCATACTCTGTGCTGCATCTTCTCGTGATGTAGGTTCAGGTTCTCAACATCCAGATCACGCTTAGATCGGTTCCCGATCTCCAGTTCAGCAGAATTAGTGGTGAGTCCTCATTCTCCGAGGACAATAGTCATGAGTTTCTTTTCAGTATTATTTTTAGTCCTTTAGTTTCAGTTTTGCTTGATCTAGTTGGGGAATGTCCCAACATTTCTAGTCAGTTTAGAGGCTTATTTCAGACATAGTTAGATTCAACTTAGTATTGAGTTAATATCTTCTTTGTATTAAACTCATCAGTTTTCATTTATCTCGGTTATAGTATATGGGTATTCCCCATCTTTTCATTTTATTTATAATTATGGCTTCCGCACAGTTTCTATTATTCAGGTTATATTTAGTATGCTCATGATCATGCTAGCCAGGTTAGCTTGGGATCACTTGTGGTCCTAGGTCCCGTGTTTGCGTCTCGGGGGTAGCTCGGGGCGTGACAGGCTTCATGCCTGTTATGCCTCAGTTGATTGTAGAACTCGAGTTGTCAAGTTACAGTGTCCAAGTGAGCCAGTCTTAGAGTGGAAAAGTAGTTCAGCAGTGTCTAAGGGTCGTTTCATTTTGTACCTTAAGGCAAGGAAGTTAGTTTTTAAAGGGTGTGTCTATCACTTAGTCCGAGTTAATGACTCTAGTGTTGAGATACCTCTTATTCAGTCAGTTTCAGTAGTAAGAGTGTTTCCAAAAGTCTTTCCAGATGAACTTCCTGAAGTCTCTCCTGAGAGAGAAATAGACTTCGGTATAGACCTTCTTCCAGACACTCGTCCTATATCTATTCTGCCATATAGAATGGCACCAACAAAGTTGAAAGAGAAAGAACAGTTGAAAGATCTCCTTGATAAGGGTTTCATTAGATGTCTCTCCTTGAGGCGCTCCGATCTTGTTTGTGTGGAAGAAAGATGGTTCCTTATAATGTGTATAGATTACCACTAGTTGAACAAGGTTACCATCAAGAATAAGTATCCTCTTTCGAGAATTGATGATTTTTTTTATCAGCTTCAGGGTGCTACTTGTTTCTCTAAGATAGATCTCAGATCAGGCTATCATCAGTTGAAAGTAAGGGAATGTGGCATTCCAAAGACAGCTTTCAGAACCTGTTATGGTCATTATGAGTTTCTGGTCATGTCCTTTGGTTTGACCAATGCGCCTTCAACATTCATGGACCTTATGAATAGAGTATTCAAACCTTATTTAGATATGTTTGTTATCGTATTCATTGATGGCATACTAATCTATTCAAGGAACGGACAAGATCATACTAGTCATCTCAGAATAGTTCTCCAAACTCTAAAGGATAGAGAGTTGTATGCCAAGTTATCTAAGTGTGAGTTTTGGCTTGAGTATGTGGCATTCTTAGACCACATTGTGTCTGGAGAGGGAATTAAAGTTGATACTAAAAAATTGAGGCAGTGCAGAATTGGCCTAGATCCACATCTCCAACTAATATTAGGAGTTTCTTGGGTTTGGTTGGCTATTATAGAAGGTTCGTAGAGGGGTTATCATCTATTTCATCCCCTTTGACCAAGTTAACTCAAAAGTCAGTGAAGTTTTAATCGTCTGATGCTTGTGAGAAAAGCTTTTAGGAATTGTAAATGAGGTTGACTACTGCCCCAGTATTGACCTTACCAAAAGGTACACAAGGCTTTGTTGTATATTGTAATGCGTCTAGAGTTGGTTTGGGTTGTGTGTTAATGCAGAATGGATGACGTAGTTTTCACTTAGAAAATATGGCGTCATTATCTTTATGATGTGCATGTGGATGTGTTCACCGATCACAAGAGCCTTCAGTACGTGTTTACTTAGAATGATCTTAATCTTAGACAAATGAGGTGGTTAGAATTACTCAAGGATTATGACATGAGTATTCTTTCTCACTCAGGTAAGGCTAATGTTGTTGCTGATGCTCTAAGCAGGTTGTCTATGGGTAGTATCGCCCATGTTGAGGAAGAAAATGGAGAGTAAGCTAAAGATGTGCATAGACTTACACGCTTGGGAGTCCGACTAATGGATTCCACAGAAGTAGGAGTGGTGGTGATGAATGGGACTGAATCATCATTAGTGTCAGAAGTAAAAGAGAAGCAAGACCAAGATTTTATTTTGCTTGAATTGAGGTATGCAATAATTTATTATTGTACTGTCTTAGAATATTATATTACCTTTAGTAAATGTGAATTTTTTCATTGTTAGAAATCATATCCAAACGAGCATAGTATTTTTATTTCACATTGTCATCAATCCTAACCTTCGTCCACATTTTCTTAAAAAATTTGTTAATCTCTTGGTGTGAATCAATGTTGTAAAGACATAATTAGAATTCTGCAGTGTTCTCCCCTAGGCGAGATTTTTACAAATGGTTTGATGTAACACCAATAACAAACTTGATGTATTATTACAAGTGAAATTCAAAGAGATGACATTTTTCAAAATAAGTAAACTTTTTTTGCTTCACTTAAAAATACGCTCTTAGGTACATATAAAAGAAAAACTCATACCTGTTGTACATCGGACAAAGAATAAAATATACAAGTTTAAAAAGTTTGTTTTAATATGTGAACAACGATCGAGGAGAAAAAAAATTTGGGTCGACAAATAAAAACGAATAAAAGTCAAAACACATGTGACATGTAGTAAAATAAAAATAATATTAACTTGTAGGTCAACTAGTCACCGTTCATCTTCCTACTACATATAAAAGCTATTCAGTTACACTGGAAAAAGATATGATAGCATATATAATTTGACAAAAAATAGCAGAGTTCATTTTAAGGAAGAGTTACATTTCTGCTATGAGCTAATTCTACACTAATACTATTAATGAGGATCATTTTTTTTTATAAATAAATCTTTAAAATGGAGAAGCTGCTACCAGCTAGTGCCTTGAAATTGAGTCCAAACTTTGCATCTTCCTTTGTTACACCCTTAATTTCAGATTCTTTATTGTATGTTTCATTTTCAAAAGCTTTTCTTCATGATTCAACATTTCCTCCTTTGCTTCACCTAGCTCACCTTTCTTTCATGCAAGACGAGCTTAACTTTCTTTCTTCATGAGGCTCCAAATATTTATCCTCGTTTGCTTCACACATATTCATCTTTTCATTTTGATCTTCTGAGATAATATAAGCAAATAGAAAGTAAGAATGTACATCTTGATTGTGATAGAAATTAAAATATACTGTTTATAATCATACCATTGTGTGCTTCAACAATCAAATCCATAAGAACAACAGCAACATCAATTTGTGACAAGAAATTTTCTCGTAAAATGTGTACCTAAAACAATAAAAACTATAATTAAGCCCAACAACAACAACATACCAAATGTAATTCCACAAATGGGGTAAGGGGGGGAAGGTACATAAATTTACCCCTACCTTTTGAAGATAAAGAGATGTAATGGAGTAGCAACAACAAATAATATGACATTGAAACAAAGGAAAAAACAAGTAATAAAATTTAAAGAATAATATATAGAAGAGTAATACTAATAACACTGATAAGGAGAACTAAACAAGGCTCTGTTGTATACTAACTTTCTACCTTACTCCTCGAACTTTGTGATGTCCTCGCAAGTTGTAGGTATGTTAGGTCATGTCTAATTACCTCTCCCTATTACTTCTTCGATTAAATTCTATCTCTCCTCAAATCCACCATAGTCGACCTCTGACACCTCCTTACTAACACATCTATGCATCTTTCTCTTCATATGTTAGAACATCTTAGTCTCGCTTCTCTAATCTTTTCCACAATGGGGGTCATTCCTACTTTATCAGAAATATCTATCTATCTAATATTTTCTCTCTTAGCTGTGTGGAAATTCATTTATACTAATTACATTTAAGATATATAAAGCGAAAGTAATTCTTGATTTAACAAAATGACTAGGATTTAAACATTTAAAAGGTGTTACCTTAAATTTGCAAGTCTCAATCAGTTGGAAGACCAACACATCATTTTCAACAAGATTGTGAGCAATGGAGAAACCTCTCCACCCCCCACTCAATCCGTTTTTGCCAATTAGGTACTTGGTGGAAAATTC
The DNA here is from genome assembly GCA_036250505.1 of Solanum acaule. NCBI lineage: Eukaryota > Viridiplantae > Streptophyta > Magnoliopsida > Solanales > Solanaceae > Solanum > Solanum acaule. The sequence continues at coordinate 3,856 of JAJOOR010019265.1, read as the reverse complement.
ATCTCCATCTTCATCCACCAAAACAACATTGGTATCATGTTTTGGCAAATGAGAAACGCAAAACCTTTTTGGAAAGCTCTGTTATATAAAAATATTTATAAAAAAGACTAGATTAATTAGAAACAAAAACAATTTCAATAATGCCTAATTCTATTAAGAAGAAATTTACTTACCAAACAAAATTCCCCAGTGACATGGGAAGGGAGCATACATTTGAGAAAATGTGGAAATTCAGAAGGTAAAGTTGTTTGAAATATTTCAGCTCGCAATTGGGCTGATGAGCTTATATCAACAGAGTTGTCTATCTGTCCCTTTCTTCCAATGATAGTAAAATCGAGAATAAAAAGCATTTTTAAAGAGATAATAATACCAAGATATATTAACAGCCAATTGGTCATAAAATTCTTTTATCCTTCTTTTTTCAAAAAATATATATTCAATAGACTGTTTGACTATTCATAGTCAAATTCTCACTCCAACTTTGAGTTGAGTTTTCAGATTTGATTCAAAACTTGTATAAACTTCATTTTGAATTATTTGTTTGATGTTGACTTAATACAAAGTTTAAAAAAATAAAAAAAATACTTTTGAATGTTGTGGTCTAAAAGTAAAATTAAAGAGTTCACAAAAAAAAAACCTTTTTTAATGGACTAAAAAGAAAAGTAGGACAAATAAATGAACCAAAAAAAGTGTGACAAACAAATTAAAATGGAGGGAGTAATATCCAAACAAAACTTCAATTTCAAAAAAAAAATCCGCTCAACTTTAAATACAATTTTAAAAAATTAAAACATCATAAAATTCACATCTAAACACCTATTTTTTTATAAATATAATTTATTTTTGCATTTACTCCACTTACCACATTCGAACCTTCTTGTTATCTCCATTTTCCACCTGCTAATGTATATGCCAAGTACCTTAATTAGTTTAAAGTACTTTCGTACAAGAGTACTAGTTTGTCAAAACGATAACATACTCGGTATAAACCCATCAATAGGGACTAGAGAGGATATAACATATGTAGATATAACTTTTATCTCGTGAGATAGAGGGGTTATTTTCGATGGAGCGTACAGAGACCTTATCTTAACGATGTAAAGATAGAGAGGACATTTCCGATGGAGAATACACAGACCTTATCTTTTCCTCGTAAAAATAAAGAGGTTTTTCCTCATAAAGCGTATACAAACCTTGTATTTACCTTGTAGAGATAAAGAGATTATTTCTGATAGAGCATACACATATCGTACTTTTACCTCATAAAAATAAAAATAAATATTTTTTATGGATCAAACGCAAACCTTACCTTTACCTCTATAGAGGCTTTTTAGAACCGTCAACTATTTATCAAATCACAGAGTAAAAAATGATTCTCACCTTGTTGGTTCTATTGGGAGGTAAAACCTTTTTCTTGAGCAACCCTTGATTGATTGACAACGCCTTTTTCTAGTTAAGCCATCAAATGAAAGAACAAAAAAACATGGATCAATAACTATAAGAAGAAAAAAAATAGACAAAAGAATTAAAACAATTTATTTGAAACCATGAAATGAAAATTGTAGCAGAAGGAGATGGAGTACCTTAGAAGGATAACGAGCTCGGCTTTTCATTTTAGAAGAAAAGAAAAAAAGTGAGGAAAAACAAGGAATTTTTTGATGTATTTTTTGACCGAAAAGAACTTATGAAGTGGAGAAATAAGATGATACCGTATTTATAAGGAGAAGTAAGGAAGGCCTTGAAGCCAAAATTGAAATTAATTGGAAGAGTACTAGGTTTGGAATGATTTATTCCCTTTTCCCAAAGTTGTTCTTTTAAGGAAAAATATATGTATTATTATTAGTTAATTCAAGATCTTTGTTTTAATCAAACACAAACAAATAAAAAGGGAGAAAAATAGATATGAATTAGTTGCGGATCACAAACATATGAGGGACTTTTTTTATAAAGTAGAAATTTTGGGTGAGTTTTGAAATATTAAAATAGTTCTACATGTCATATTTAGGGTCAAGTTTTAAAATATTAAAATAGTCAAAGGTCATATTTTAGGAAAAAAACTGAAATATTTAAATAGTCCCAACGGTCATATTTTGGGTCAAGATAAATCTGTAGCTATTTTAGAATATAAAGATTTGGGTTTTAAAATCTTTCGAAAAATAGACAAATTCTGTAAACAAATAGATATTTAAAAAAAGGAAAAAAAAATGAAATTTAACTGATAACACAGGTTAGCAACAATATAAATTTGACTATCATATATTATTATTTGTACAGGATAATATTTAAAATGTGCTATACAGGGGCAGATTTATGTTATAGTAAAGGGTGTCACGTGACACGACTTCTTTGGAAAAAATTATCAAATACATATATATAATCAAAAAATTATTAAATTCATATATATAAATAAAAGATAAAACTTAATAAAGTGACACTACTTGTCACAGGAGATGTTCCAGCTCAGTTGGTCTGATGCCTCAATCGTGAATTTAAGGTCTTGTGTTCAATATTCCTTTACTTCATTTATTTTTATTTTTTCACCTCGTATGAATTAACAAAAATTTGAACCATCCAGTCATATCTTTTATACCTCAATTGTTTGGTGCCTAATATATACATACTCCATTCATATTTTTTTAAGTGTTTAATGTTCCGTTCATCATTATTTATTCATATACTAAAAGTAATTGTCAACTTTACTTGTATAGTTTGGATAATTAAGATATAAGTGACAGTTTTGTGTCTACTTTACCTTGCAATTAACCACTATTTATTGATCGATCTTATAATTAATAAGGGTGATATAGTAAAATATCCCTCTATTTATTATTTCATAAGGGGTGTGTCAAGTCAAACATGGACCAGTAAAAATAAGGAGGAAGTATTACTTTTAATGAAGTTTATTTGAATCTATTTCAAAAATGAAAATTTATCGAGCTAAGGGTTATATACGTGGATTGTACTTTACTTGTATTCAAATTTAGCTCGATGAATTTTCAGTTTTAAAATAGATTCAAATAAACTTCATTAGAAGTAATACTCATGTAACACCCCTCAAAATGAAGTAGGATAAAGTAGAGCCTCACATGGGTTTTATGCATTAATAACTTGTTAAATAATGAAGAATAGCCTTTTTAGTCAGTTTTAAAGAGTTTGGAAGTCAAACGTCAAGGGACGACCAAGACGTTCGGAAACTAGTATTTTACGTGTTGGTGTGTTCTAGTATGTTGTTCATGTTTTTATGTGTTGTTTGGAGTCTAAAATCAGTGGAGGTGACCCTAGTGTCTAAATAAATGTTTTTAGGGTCAAAATGTTCGGGTACAACTCCCCGGGACCACCCTAAGGGTCCCTGAGGAGGACCCTCACCCTTGGCCAAACAAGCTGCCAAGGCAGCTTGAAGTTGTTCATGGAGGGAGTGGCTCCGCGTCGCGGACCTGCTCCACCAATGGACAAAAAGTGGCTCTGCGTCGCGGACCTGCTCCACCAATGGACAAAAAGTGGCTCCGCGTCGCGGACTTGTTTCCCAATAGACACCGCGGACATTGATGAAGCTTCAAGCTAGGGGATGGGTTCCTACTGATTTCTCCTTCAAATTTCTAAGGAAATTAATCACAAAGGTATGGGGATTTTATCTTTGATTCTCCTTTCAATCAAAGAGCCAAATCGAAGTGATTTCAATGGTTTTTTTCCAAACACTAAAAACCCCAGTTTCAATTCTAAGCTTGGGTTCTTGCATGAAAGTATTTCAAATGATGATTTATGTTAATATTGATGGTTTTAAGATCAAAAACTCCATGAACCCTTGCATATCTTGAAATCCTAATTTTTGTGTCTAAAGTGGGTCTATTGATTATGA
>JAJOOR010019264.1:2500-40620 GCA_036250505.1 Solanum acaule | reverse complement strand
ATGTATGTAGTCATGTTCTTTATCATGCAGGTTTTTATTTTCAATTATTCCTTCCTATCATATTCATAATTGATTAAATTCATATTAGATCATTATGAACTAGATTATCTATTTATCATGTTCTCGTGTCACTACTAGCATCGTACTTTAGCAAAAATGCATCCAAATCAATAGAGGTCTAACAAAAATGCATCCAAACCCTACCAAGGATAACATTAAAGTCTAACGAGTAACATTGAGATCTAATAAAATATTTACATCTATATGGAAGCTATCAACATACCGGTGTCTTCATCCAGAGAGCCTTCTTGTTCCTTTCTAGACCGGAGTGCATAGAAGCGACCATTCTTTGGAGCATTGGGATCTGGTCCACTAAGAGAAGCATGCTTGTCCTCTCTCCCTCTTGTCATGAGCGTAGGGCAACTCTTTACTTGATCTTCACTCTTTTCACAACCATAGCAACCGTTCATACCGGCTAGGCACCTACCATGGTGCTTTCTTCCACATTCGGTACATGTAGACTTAGGTAATGGAGACCCACCACCTCTCCCTTGGTTGAACCTAGGGGTATTGGGAGTATCTTGACTGGAATACCTTTGTTTAAACTTAGGTCTACCTTGTCATTCGAACTTAGCATTAGAGAAATTCTCATCACTGGTCCTAGCTCTTTTCACCTCTCTATTCTTTTCCTTGAGTTTCTCTTCCTCCATTTTTCGGGCATGCACCATGAGACGTGAAATATCCATACTTGGGATAAGCATTGTTGAATGACATTCTTTGACTACCATGTCGGACACTCCCATGACAAATTTATTCATCTTAGCCCTCAAATCTGCCACTATGGTTGGATAATACTTTGATAATTGGGTGAACTTTAGAGCATACTCTTTCACACTCATATCTCCTTGACGAAGGTTAATGAACTTTTGCATCTTTAGTTCCCTAAACTCTAGGGGAGAGAATCTATTAAGAAATGCTGATTTAAACGATTCCCATTCTACCGGGACAGCTCCTATGAGTCTTTCACTATTTCACTGTTCATACCAAACTTGAGCCACATCTTTCAATTGGTATGCGGCTAACTCTGTCTCTTTTGGAGACACTTCCATAATGTCAAGTACTTTATAAACCTTATCAATAAACCTTTGGGGATCTTTTTATACTTTCGAGCCATGAAATTCGGGAAGGTTCATTCTAGCAAAATCCCTAACCCTTGAAGCGGATGAATTCACATTTGAATTCACATGAGTCACAACATCTTTATTGGCCTGAGCCGTCACTACTTGAACTTGAGTAGTCAAAACTTCAGCTTGAGTCGTCAAAGCTTGGGCCAACATTCTAAAAGTTGACCTAACCTCTACATCCGAAATAGCCGAATGATTAACCGGAGGTTGATTAACTTAAGGAGCCTGATTAGCTTCTTCATTCATGTTGTCACCCTCCATTCTTCTAGCGTTAGCCCTTCGTGTATTCATATCCTGAAGACACAAGGAAAGGATTAGGAGAGGGACTTTATAGAGTTAAACTCCATGGCACAACTTAACAGTAATGAAAGAAGTGTATCTTCCTAATCATCTTATAGCCTTTCATTGATAAATGTGTCTCACTTCACACTATGAACAAGACTCTACTAGACGTGGCTTATGAGACATAATCCTAGAATCATTTTTTCACGACCCAGCGGTACCCCCCTAAACGTTACATGTCACATATACCCCGAAGGGCACCATGTATGCCACTTTTACCCACACCAAAAAGGGTTGTCCAACTTGCCTAAGTTAAGACCATCATTTGTGAACTTTTAGGTGGATCCACTAACTAAATAACCTATGGGGGCACAAAATTTATTGGATAAGGAGATTTCTACTAGAAACCCGACCATACTAGGGAAAGCTTCCACCTCATAATATCCACTCGGTGCTAATTATTAAATTCCCACGGAGTAGTTAATTCTCAATTAACATCATTAGTCATGAAAGTGAGCCCTTGGCCTACTTATTCAAGGTATATCATTAGAATAGCTCATTGACTCCTCATGAAAGGGGTGCCAATGGCCTATCGATTCAAGATAATGCCTTAGACTACATCGTTAATCACTAGTGAAAGGGTGCCCTTTGCCTACCGATTCATGGTATATCAATTAAAACAACTCTTTAGATCATACGTGAGCAACTATCACCATCCATGATTATTCTTAATCTTAGATTCATTTACGTGAAAAAAGCCTTTCAACCTTAGAATCATCATTATATGAGAAAAATGTTTGGCAACATGTCATATTCATACAGAGGTGTGTTATTGAGAATAGCCTTTCAACAACACACAACAGTATCATAATCATAATCACTTTACTCTCAAAGTGTTCTTAAAGCATATACATAAATGTCATAATCATGCATAATTCTCATACTTTACCCTTCAAGGATCAAATATCATATTCCATCACCACATCTAGAATTACTACATTAGACATGGAAAATAACATGATTCAAATAACTCAATTACTACAAACATAATCTCATGATATGCTTCTTCTATCAATAAACCCACATTCACAAGATCATAATAGGAAATTAAGGGGATTTCATGGATTCTTGGGAGAATTCATCATAAAAACCATAATAATCATCAATTCAATTATAATATAAGGTCATTAAATTATTAGAATCATTTTTTTGAAAGGAATCCATGATTTGGAGTCAAACCCTAACTTTTTGGGGAAATTTCTGTCTTTGAAATTGAGTTTGGAGGGACTCCATGGATGAATACTTTCCATGGATTAAGGACTACCATACCTTAGCTTTGAATTCCAATGAAATTGAGGGGAAAATCTTGCTCCATCAACCCTAGCTTCACCTTCCTTCTTCTTCTTCATTGGAGTTCTAGAGAGAGAATTTTTGGAAAGGGTTGGTTTTGATTTGCGATTTTTGAATTATGAGGTAGATGACTAAATTTAGGAGTCTTAAATCAATATATTGTTAGTCTAAATTAATACAAAACAAAGTCACTTAATATTAACTTAAAATAAACAACCCCAAAACACCCATATAGTCAACTACCAGAAAGCAGTTTCAGGTGACCATCCACGAACCAACTGCCATGGTCTGTGGATGAACCCACGTGGCATGTTGGTGGTCCATGGGTTCGTTGTTGCAACTCACTTTCTGGGGTCTAGACCCACAACCCCTCACCCATGGGGAGTGGGTCCACCTACTGGCCGGGGTTCCCCTGTAGTGGGTTGACTGTTTTGGGCCATATTTTTTGGTCTTCCTAAAGGACCCTTGGTTGGTCCTTGGGAAGTCGTACCTTGATGTTAAACCCAAAAACACATATATTTAGTACCGGGAGTTATTTACGACTCTAACCCTCACATCAAGCTCAAGTTTAGCCTGCTCATTTCTAGGGTGTTACAACTTCATAGGGCTATTGCATTATTCCTCCAGGAACAAGTTGATCTGAAACTCATTTGGTTACTGAGTTAAGACTCCAATAGAAGTATTGCAACAATATATGGTTGGGCAATCCGTGAGGCGGACATTGAAATAACAACTTGTTAAATCTCAGCATTCACTTTCCAAGCATTTGAAAGCTTACATACTATCCCTGAGCGTCATCATCCTTGACGAGGGAAAGAATTTTACAAAGAAGGTTGTGGTAAGTTCATCCTAAAAGGTGGTGGAGTCCTTCGGTAAATCATCCAAACATTTTGCAGATTCACCCGTCAAAGACAATGGGAACAACCTAAGATGGACTGATTCTTTTGATATGTTCTTGAATGAGAACGGAAGACAAACGTCCATGAAGTTTTGAATATGCTCATGTGGGTGTTCGTGAGCCAAACCTCCATCTAGACCTTTTATTTGGAGGAGATGTAGCATTGTGCTAGTAACATGGAAGACAACATTCCCTTCAATTGGAGGTAGACATATTCCACCAACACCACCCAATTGGATTGGGTCATTCACCTCATTATGATTCACATTATTGTCTTGGTGTCCTACTTGGCTACCATTACTCCCGCTTACGCTCATCTCTTCCTCTGTTCAACATTAGCAAAACAAAACAAAAACTAAAGTAAGTTGATTCAACTACAACAAAAAATATCACAATTCAACTTCAATAAAAGAATTTTAAACAACACCACTTCCCGACAGTGGCACCATTTTGATTAATATTTCAAGAACACCTCATCCAATCCTAGGTGCAAACAATCGTTAACTAGTATAAAACCCAAGAAAGGGATGGGGTTGAATCCATAGAGAACGATACGTGTTCAAATTCAATTATGAAGTACAATCGTGGTCTAATTAGTTATAGGAATAGAAATTATTGAAAAAGACATGTAAACAAGTCAAAGGGGATGACATGAATGTCAGATGGGGGGTTTTGATTTTTAATTATCAGCTACAACGAAATCAAACACCAAGGAAATAACAATAAAGAAATGAATTCTCGAGATGTGATCGATTATAGGAAAATTTCACTATATGGGTAATTGACACTACTAAAAATTATCTAAATATCGGTGGGTAGGCTGGACAATGAGTGGAATAGTTTTCTCTCGAATAACTATTACATTTCACTCTCTCGAGTTGAACCCATATTAAGTCAATACATAAAAACCATTAATCAAAAGCTTTGTTTCCAAATCCTCTCTCTCAAGCAAGCTAAGAACTCAACATTAGAATTCCATTTGTAACTACAATTCATAGATTAACACACAACCAATGATTAAACCCACTTCAATATTGCATTTAAATCAGTTATTAATAATACCCATAAGCTAATTCAACTAATAATCACATGATCAGGTCCCAATAATTGGGATTTTAGAAAAATATCATAAAAAGGAAAAAACAATTACCAACTCGATTACCCATCAACGGGGTAATAGTCTCCAAGCCTTTACATATTCCAAAATAGTTAAGTTCAAAATCCCAAGTCAAAATCCTCAAAGTCTACAATAATAACTCAAAAACATAGAGAAAACTCTAAGTCTAGAATGGGAACTCCAATATCAAGGAGAGAATTCCAGTATCTGGGTGAGAACTCCTTAAAATTCGTTTTATAATCCAATTTATAGTTGCCTATGTTTCGGCCAAAAAGTCCACTCGGCGAAATAAGTTGCACCTTATCGAGTGGTTCGGCAATCTGCCTTTTGCTCTGTTTCCATTACCATTTTGCATTGGTCCTCAGCATCCCAAGTACTATAACTTTGGGTGATCCAGTGTGTTGTCGCGGAATCGATCGACGATTCGCCAACTGCCAATTTCTGTTGCCGACTTGTTTTAACTCCCCAGGGCTGGCACAGTGGAACTTAAGACAAGCTAAAGAGCCACTCGGTGGCTCGCCGAATGGTCTTGGCGATCCATAGGATCGATTTTCTCCACTTCTTCAGCTTATTTTGATCTTTTTTGCCTGTTAGTGTCTTTGCCTTACTCTTTAGCTCACATACCTGAAAATCAGGGCTTTAACATTAGTTTATAACACAAACTAGGCATTTGAGGACACTAAAACTATCAAAACAAAGCCCAAAATGAGTCCAAATCTCGGACTCATCACACGACATTAGAGTAATGAAAGAAGTGGAGTTTCCTAAACATCTTATAGCCTCTCATTCATAAATGTGGCCTATTTCACACTCTTGAACAAGACTCTACTCCACGTGGCTTATGAGACTTCCTAGGACCTTTCTCTACATTGTGCTCTGATTACCAAGTTTGTCATGACCCAAGGTAGACCTACGCATAACATGAGGTATAAGACCCACGAGAGGCCCCATACAAGCCACTTAGCATTCATCATACAAGATACTATAATAAAATGATTTAAAAGACACATTTAACATATAAAAGTCTTATATAGTAAAAAGGATGTCTTATCATTGTCTCAAGACATCTAGTACATATGATTGATCGGGACGTAGCTGGTACGTCAAGTTTAAAATCTAAATGTAAAGACAAAATTGAAACCAAAGCTCGATCCTCATACTATGAGGACTCACCAACTTTGAATCTTCTATATGAGATCCCTAGCCACGGAAGTGTGAATATGTAAGGTCGGACCCTACCAAGAGTATGCATTAGTACAAACATGTACCGAAGTCTGATAGCCACGCAAAAAACATTTGAAACATGCTTAAAAGAGATATATTCATGGGATGCAATGACCAAGCTAAAGCATAATTTATAAAGGATTTATAAGATAAAAGTCAAAAACATGATCAATGCAAATAACATCATCTTAGAACACACATGCGATACTTCTTGAAGTAACCTTAGTTCATTATTGCGGAGATTTACCTTTAATTGGCTTATAAGACCAAATGAGTTATCAACTAGGAATTCGGTGTCTACCCCACTATAACATTCCAGAAAATGGTAGGTTAAACTATACCCTAAATGTAAGGTTAAAAATCATAAAAATGACTCCCCGTGTATTATAAGATCATTTAGGTTTGAAATGGGGGTTTAACGAGTCAAGGCCTAAAAGGCAAGCTAATGCCAAAGGCCAAGGCTTCCCCAAACTTGAGTACATTGCCTCAACTTCCACAGCTCGTGGGAGGCCTCGTGGAGTTGCCTTGGCCAAAGGAGAGAAGCCTCCAAATTTCCTAGACACTGCCTCAACTTCCACAGCTCGTGGTCTTGACCACAACTCATTGTCTTGACCAGGGCTCGTTGTCTTGACCATGGCTCATGGTATTGACCACGGCTCTTGGTCTTGACCACGGCATAGAGGCTTGTGGCACAAAGTAGCCTAGCTACTGCCTCGCCCTTCACGACGGTGACCACAGACTGTGGTTATCACCACGGCACGTGAAGGGGTCCGTGAAAATGCCTTGGGCGAAGGAGCCTAGTGCTCCAAAAACATTGCCACTGCTTCACCTTCACGGGCAGGACCATGGGTCATGGTCCACACCACGGCTTGTGAAGGTGGCCCATGGTCCGTGACAAGGTGATTTAAATGAGGGTTAGTTGGGTAATTTCCTTTTAGTCCAATTAAAGTGGGGTCATTTTGGGTAAATTTAGGGGTACTATATAAGTTGTTTTTAAGTCAAATTCACCCAATTTTAGTCATTAATTCACAACACCAAAATAATTCCCAAAATCCTCTCCCTCACAATATTTTTCTTTCTAGAATTCCTCCCTTGATGAAGAATAAGAACTTGAAGACTATGGCTCAAGAACCTATCTTCTCAACTTTAATTCATGGGGAAAGCTTCAATTATGGTTTGGGAGTCTTAATTCATGGAAAGCTTTCTTCCATGAAGCCCTTCAACTCTTAATTTTGAATTGGCAGATTCTTGAAAATCTAGGGTTTTCAAACTATGACATGGGTCTTCTTCCAAAACGTTTTTAATTGTTCACTTATGGTTTATTATGGTTGGTTATGGTAAATTATGATTGGATTGATGGAGCATTGTTGTTTTATGATGAAAATTCCCTATAGACCCATATTTCCCCATATTCATAAATCATGAATTGATAATGTGCATTGGTTGATATTACAATTATGTCAATTAATTATGTTTATGATGAATTAGTTATTAATGATGAAATTGCTCTTATATTATGTAGTAATTGTATATGTTTGGGTTGATTATGATTCATGGCCCTTGTAGGGAAAAAATGTATGAGGGTGTGTACCTCTTTATAAGAGTTGTGTATGAGATTGTGATTCACTTAGAAAGTGAAGATCCTATGATGATTGTGTAATAGTGGTATTATAGTAAAATCATTCTTCCCCACCCTTACACATGACTATGTATGATATGTTATGACTATGATAGTATTGTTATGTTGGATGAAAGGTTATTCTCATGAACACACTATGATTATATGATGTGAAAGGTTTACTCACATATTGATAATTCTAAGATTGAAAGGACATTCTCACCTAATGAATCTATGAGCTATTATGACACCATGTTGACTTGAGTTCCTTGTGCATTCTTTCATGAACATGAACTTAAGTAAAGACTTAATATGACTTTTAAAGGGAATTATGCTTAGCATCGAGTGGATATGAAAATGAGATGGAAGCTTTTACGTTAGAAAGACCCTCTTCCCAATGTATGTTATCTCATGAGATGGAAACCTTTTACATTAGAATGTTTGGGTTTCTAGTTGCAATCTCCTAATCCCATAACTATGTGCCCACATAGGTCTTTAGCTAGTTGATCCACCAAAAAGCTATTATGTTAGTCCTACCGTAGGCAAGTAGGACACCTCTTTTCGGTGTGGGGGTAAGACACTGGATTCCATGTTGCTCACATGGTCTATGTCGGTTAAGGCTAAATTTCCCTATATGATAAGTATATGAATTATGTTAAGAATATGGACTTTAGCTATGATTTCTCAAGAAGTACTACTTAGTATAAGTGGGGGTATGGGACTCCATCTATGCATTTCACAAGTGGGCTTTAAGAGGAATTGTGGTAAGGTTCTTTTATGCTATGAAGACTTATGAATTATGTATGTATGATATGTATATTTGTTAAGGTTAACTTTAATTGCTACAAGTTATGAACATGAATGATTACTTATATTTTAGTATTGGTTATGAATGAGGTTAAGATATGATATGTATAATGTTGGTGACCTAAAAGTGGTACTTAGCATTTGGTAGGATTATGGGAGCTTATCTTTGCATTGCACTAGTATAGCTTTGGGGTTGCTTATGATATGGTTTGACTTATGTTTCTTCATAATGTGCATGATAGCTTTTAAACTTGATAAATGCATGATTTCAACTAAATGTCCTTTTTAAGAATGTTTCAAGGATTTTTATGCATTGCTTCCATACTTAATACTTTATGTGCTAACCCATATTTCTACATTTACTATGAGTGGAGGTTCTAGTCATTCAGACGTACTTCTTCTTTCAAGTGAAGCTTGGGTTGACTATTCCGTAAGGTTAGTGTGTCCTCATGGTTCGAGGACAAGATGTTATTCTTTTCTAGCTTCTATTGTACTTTCTACTTTTGAGACTTTATTGTAAAGGGCCTTGACCCTAATTGTATTCTCTATTGTACTAGATGGTGATTGAGACAAGGTCTAGACTCTTATATTCGTTTATGAAAAAGAAGTTGCTTCGATTGTAAGAAATTTAAATTCTGCATTATTTATAAGTCTTTATGTATTGATTATGCTAAGGGCTTGTATGACACCCCTTCGGGGTCAAGTACGCCGTGTTGCTCCTAGGGGGTAACCCAGGGTCATGACAAACTTGGTAATTAGAGCACAAGGTTTAGAATGATTCTAGGATGATGTCTTATGAACCATATCTAGTAGAGTCTTGTTCATGAGTGTGCACACTTATGAATGAGAGGCTATAATAATTTTAGGAAATTTCACTTCTTTCATTACTCTTTAGTCGTGCAAAAAATTGCTTCATGCTTTAACGGCTCAAGTCAATAGGGATGCTAGGACTCAAGTGAACCCCAATGTAAGTACAACCACTTCAAGGATAAGGGATTTCACTAGACTGAATCCTCCTTTGTTCTTTGGCTCCAAGGTGGAGGAGGACCCACAAGGGTTTGCTGATGAGGTGTTTAAAGTGCTTGATGCTATGAGGGGTGTCTTCCCAAGAGAGGGCATAACTAGTTACCTACCAATTGAAGGATGTGGCTCAATTTTGGTATGAGCAATGGAAAGATGAGAGACCCGTAGAACCAGGACCGGTAGACTGGGAATTGTTCAAGTCGGTGTTCCTTGATAGATTTTTTCCCTTAGAATTGAGGGAACGAAAGATACAAGAGTTCATAAATCTTAGACAAGGGGGTTAGAGTGTGAAAGATTATGGCCTTAAATTCGCCCAATTGTCTATGTATGCTCCAACATTGGTAGCGGACTGTAGGGCCAAGATGAACAAATTGGTTATGGGGGTATCCGACTTGGTAGTCAATGAATGTCGTTCAACAATGCTCATCCCAAATATGAATATTTCACGTCTTATGGCTCATGCCGAACAAAAACTTAAGCAAGTGAATAGGGAAGTAAAGAAGGCAAGGACCGATGATGGAAATTCTTCCAAGAGTATATTTGAGAGTCAAGGTAAACCAAGGTTTAAGAGAAGGTTATCCAACCAAGGCTCCTCTAGTGCTCCAAGGGTCAACAAAGATAGGGTGTCTAACCCTAAGCCATAAGGAGGTAATACTGGCAGCTCTTATGTAGATAGGCAAAATTATGAAAATGTGGCAAAAGCATGGTGGTAAGTGGCTAGTTGGCACAGGTGGTTTCTTTAATTGTGGGAAAAGTGGTCATTTGATGAGGGATTTTCCCATGTTAAAGGTTCAAGGAAGAGAGGAAAAGCAAGTCCCTACTAGTGGTTCAAATCCCGATGCTCCCAAAAAAGAACAGCTGTTATGCTCTCCAATTTCAAAGTGACCAAGAGGGTTTCCGGGATGTTGTTACCGATATGTTGCAAGTATTTTACATTGATGTTTATGCATTATTAGACCCTGGTTCCACTTTGTCTTTTGTTACACCTTTTGTGGCAATGAAATTTTAAATACTCCCCGAAGAGTTAATAGAGCCTTTTTCGGTGTCTACCCCAGTTGGTGACTCATTTGTAGCAGAAAGAGTCTATAGGAGTTGTCCTATTTATTTGTCCCATAAATTTACCTTGGTAGACTTGATAGAGTTATAAATGCTTGATTTTGATGTCATTTTGGGTATGTATTGTTTGCATGCTTGCTATGCTTCCATTGTTTGTAGGACTCGGGTAGTTAAGTTTCAATTTCCAAATGAGTTCATGTTAGAGTGGAACGGGGGAAATTCTATCCCTAGAGTCGATTTGTTTCACATCTAAAATCTAGGAAAATGATCTCTGAGGGGTGCATTTCCAATATTGTTAGGGTTATGGATGTTGAGTATGAGACTCCTTCCTTAGAGTCGGTCCCCGTAGTGAATGAATTTCCTGAAGTCTTCCCTGATGACTTGCCCGGAATTTCTCCATAATGGGAGATAGATTTTGGCATTGATGTTTTGTCGGATACACAACCCATATCCATTCCTCCTTATCGAATGGCTCCGGTCGAATTAAAAGAGTTGAAGAAACAACTCAAGGATTTGTTAGACAAGGGATTTATTTAACCAGTCATATATCCATGGGGTGCTCCGGTATTGTTTGTAAAGAAGAAGGATGGGTACCTTAGAATGTGTATAGACTACCACCAATTGAACAAGGTCACCATAAAGAATAAGTATCCTCTTCCTAGAATTGACTATTTGTTTTACTAACTCCAAGGAGCTAGTTACTTTTTGAAGATTGACCTACGTTCGAGCTATTACAAACTAAGGGTGAGAGGGGTTGACATTCCCAAGACGGCCTTCCGAACAAGATATGGTCATTATGAGTTCCTAGTAATGTCTTTTGGTCTAACAAATCCTCCAGCGGCATTCATGGATCTAATGAATAGGGTATTTAGGCAATATATTGATTTGTTTGTGATCATTTTTATTGATGATATTTTGATCTATTCGAGGAGTGAGGGTGATCATATGAAGCATTTGAGGATTGTATTGCAAGTCCTTAAACACCACCAATTGTATGCTAAGTTTAGTCAATGTGAGTTTTGGATAAGGTCGGTTGCTTTCCTTGGTCATATTGTGTCATGCATGGGTATTGAGGTAGATCCTAAGAAGACGGATGCAGTCAAGAGTTGGCCTAGACCTCTAACTCCTACCAATATTAGAAGCTTTTTGGGTTTGGACGATTATTATATGAGTTTTGTTGAGAGATTTTCCTCCATTACTTCTCCATTGACGGCTTTGACTAAAAAGAAAGCTAATTTTGTGTGGTCGGAGGCTTGTGAGAAAAGCTTTCAAAGGTTAAAAGATAACCTTACTTCCTCTCCGGTGTTGACCTTACCGTAGGGTACCGATGGGTTTGTGGTTGATTCACGTTTCAAGGACACTTCATCCAGTTTTAAGTGTCAACTAAAGCTAGCTAGTATATAACCCAACTAAATGAGTTGGGGTCGATCCCACGGAGAGTAGCTTTTCCTTGGAATTCAATTATGAAAATATGACAACAATCTCATCAATTAAACACTTACTGCACCTTTTTGGTTTAAGCTTCAAAATTTCAGGTTGTAGTTATCAATCTAATTCAACACTTAACAAGAAACGATCAAATAGTGAGGTAACACTTGGGGAATTGACCAACCAATCATCAAACTTAACTTAGTGGACGAACATCGATGCTCACAATAGGATAAATTGTCATAGGTAGGTCGGACTATATGTAAAGCAATTTTCTCTCGAACAATTACCTTATCTTTGTCGAATTCTCTCGAACTTCAACATTAGTCAGAAGATGCCCAACCCTAGTCCTCATCAAATCTACTCTCTTGAGCTGGATACAAAGGATAGATCCCATGTTTCACTTTCTCAAGCTGAAATCAGAGTGACCCACTACTAAGAATGCAAAAATTGCTACTTTGGCTTTGCACTTCTCCCTCGAGCAAGCACAAGACACTTAACTTGATACACTAATCATGCAAGACGACCTCAAAACGCAACAACTATTCAGACCCGCTTCAAAATATCACCATTATTTTCAAATCAATGACACCCTGATGGTTAACATAATCAAAGATGTTTCGTGCAATTCTAAACATCAACGATCGTTCAATAGTAATTAACCCAACTAGTGAGTTGGGGTCGAGTCCCTAGGGAGCAGTTAGTAGTCGGGAATCAAGTAGGAAAGTAAAATTTTGTTCTAGTTAATCATAGTTTTAAAAAATATTAACGAATAACAACATACTAAATCAAAGGGTGACACGAAAGTCAGTTATCAATGGGGCAAGTTTGTAGTCAACTAGTAACTAAAAAATAGCAAAAGCATTAAGATACGAAAATGGAGACGGGATTCTTGGGATGTGATAGGCCTATGGGCCAAGGTACACAACAGGGTGATTGCAATTTATAATCAATTTTTGCAAATTTGTAACTAAGTTAGACTTTAATGGGGGTAAATTTTATGTCGAACAATTTACCCAAAATCAAATCGGTTTCTCTCGAACACCGATCAACAACAATTAAGCACATCCTTTGCCTTAGCCCATTCACTCTCTTGAGCTGAATCCACAATAACCCACTAACCACATGCAATCGATTTAGTAGTTTTGGTTTTAAAACCTCTCTCTCGAACAAATAAAAAATACGAAGCTAAAATTGTATTTGCAACTACAATGCATTAAATGCGAAAACAACTACTGAACGAAGTCACATTTAAACAGAAAATAAACTATTAATGAGAAACACCTAGCAGTATATTCAACCCATATTCACATAATCACACCCCAAGAATTGGGATTTTGGCTAAACATAGTAAAGAGATAGAAATCGATACCGAAAAATGTTTCCATCAAGCGGGTACGATAAAAATGTATTTATACACGTCAAATATGAAGATTCTTCAATGCCCACTTCTAATTTCTTGGAATTGGAAACGTTCAAATCCTTAAAGCTCAAGAACAATGTCTCACAAAACCTCTAAGAACTAAAACTGAATAATAATGAATATTTCTAAGTCTCAGATAAAAATTTGATACTAAGATACAAATTTAAATGCATATTTATAGTTTTCAAAAATTTGTTCTGCAAAGGATCACTCGGCATAGTTAGTTGGGATAGCCGGTCAACTCGGCGATCCGCCCTTTGGTATATTCCATCATCGTTCTATTTTAGCCTTTAGAATCTATGCGTTCTGAATCATTGGGCGATATAGCACTGCTTCACGAAATTGTTTGGCGATGCGCCGACTGCTCATTTCCATCACTGAACCGATCTTCTCCTTCAGGGCATCGCACACTGGAACATTAGGCGAGACTGAGACCCTTCGGTGAATCGCCTAATGCGTTAGGCGAACCTCAGGACTTCATTTCTTCGTTCTTTCAACTGCCTTGTTCCTCTTTGCTCAATAGCATCCATGTTTTCTCTATCAATTCAAATACCTGAAAATCAAGGATTTACATCAGTTATTGAGACAAAATATGCATTTGAGGACACTAAATCTATTAAAATATTGCCCTAAATGAGTCCAATTTGTGGACTCATCAACACCCCCAACTTAACCTCTTGCTTGTCCTCATGTAAAACTCAAGTTCAGCAGTTCAAAAAGGATGTCTCAAATAGTCTTACACAAGACTCAATCATAAATGTACACAACAAGACTCAACTTACTCATGCAAGGATCAATTTTGTACCCAAACACTCAAGTTGTGACACACCATAATAAAAAATTCTCAAGCTCGCAATACCTGCTTCAAATGCAAGTTCATGCTCAACAAAAGTGTTCCAATGCCCTCACACAAAGAATGATTACATTTTCACACACAATGGTTCAATCATTTAAATCTCTCGAATCAAATGCAATGCTCAAACTCACAAAGATGAACACAATTCATGCTTTCACCTAAGGTTTGCCCGTATTTTTCAATTGACAATTGCTTCAGGTCACTCAAGATCAAAAAGGTCTTTCAAGGCTTGTAATGGGGCTGAGTGCAAAGGTATGATCATTTAGGATCAGTGACTTTTATCCTCATGAAATGTAGTGCTCACAACACTTCCTTTCCTTTTCCTCATCAAGTTCATTCGTGCTCACAAGTCATCCCACTATTCACTATTCCGTGGTTTGTTGGAAACCCCATTTCTTTTTGCATTTTCATAACTTTATTCCACCAGTTTTTCTTTTTCATTATTTTCTTCTTTTTCGTCTTTTTTTTTGTATGGAGGAGGGGTTCCATTTTTCTCAACATATGGATAAAGGGGGATTTTCTTGCACTCATTGATTTGCCTTCTCCTTTCACCACACCCCAACTTATGCTTTTGGCCTAAGTTGGCTATTCAAATAAACCACAAATAATGAGGATTATGGGTAATGGATCAAGAGAGGTTATGTTTTTATCAAGTTTCTTCCACGAAAAGGTAAGGCTCAATGGGTGTTCAAAAGAGGTTCACACACTCACAGGGTAGGCCACAAAAAGAGGTATAATGTCAAATTGGCTCACACTCTTCAAAGTTGCCTAAGATCATATCAAGAGATAGCCTTACTTAGTCGACCAAACCAATGGGGCAAATTCTAGGTGTTATCAGGCATGGATCACAGTAAACTCATCACACAAGGCATCGACACCAAAGTCAAACAAGACTCCACACTTTCGCTAGTGTGCAACGTTCATCACAAAAGAATCAATTTGATGCTTGGGTAATCATAACGAGATGCAAAAAGTTCACATAATGTCTATACAAGTTCATTTGGCCTCATCGTAGCCGCACATTCATGTTCGTTCATTAAGAGCACTATTCAAGTCATCGGTATAGATCAAAACCGAGACTCAAATTTGCCAAAGAAAAGCCACATTCAAACACATGCAAGAGGTGGCAAAAAATTTTGAAAGCGTCAAAATTCATTCAAAAATCATTTACAATGAAAGCATAAGGAGCCACAAGCTCAAGCATCCACAAAAAGCAGTATAAAACACAATTTTAAGCATAAGGACCCAAATATATATATAAAAAAAAACAAGCCACAAAAGGTGGACCTCACCCCCCCCCCCAAAATAAAAACATTTGTCCCCAAATGCAAACACAATTATCCAAAAGTCAGAAGGTACGACATAGAAGGGGATAACGAGGGGATCCTGTCTGAGAAGTCGCTCCATCTATCTGGGCATTAGTGCCCGGTGCATCAATTTGGGCTTGGAAATCATTATATGGAGTCGTCTCAGCAGGGACATCAATATCATACCAGCTAGAAGCAGCCAAGGGTCTATTTGCCAGAAATGTATGCATAGTTGTAAAGAATCCCATGGACCATGAAGGAATGGAGGAGACTCGGGTAGTGGTCTTCTTATCAGAATTTGGCTTCTTGCCCTTCCCTTTTGTTGCTAGGTAGAGGTTCTTATCTTCCCTTCTTAGGTAGATTTTACCTCCCTTCATTGATTTTGAAATTTCATGCCCTTATTTGTCAGGGTGGCATGTTTCTTCCAGGGCCATGTCTACAAAATCACACGTTAGAAGATATTCAAACAAAATCGCAGCCTCTCAGTTGCAAACAGACTCGTAAGCCAATCGGCGAATCGCCAACAGCTTTCTGCGAGCAAGGGTTAGTCCGCTGAAAGTTATAGTGCAAAAAGGACTTAGAGGAGCAGATAGGGGCGAGAGAGAAGACTTTCAGTGAGTCACCGAGTGCCCTTGGCGACCTCTAGCTTCTCGCCAAAAATTACAGAACCCAGCAACTCATAGACAATGAAATTATGGGTGAGATGGGAACATTAGGCGAACCGCCAAGTGGTTCGATGAGCTCGACCTAGCTCGCCAAATGACCCAACGTGCCTATTTTCAACCCAACTTCTCGAATTTAACCCCGCAACTCCCAAAAAGAAAATCAAAGCATACACAACTCACATTAAGACTAGATCCATAACACTTATCGACATGTAAGCACAACCCCGCAAAATTTAATCTATTTCAAGGGGTAAATTTGGGATTTCAACATTCAAAGAAATACGGGCAAGATGTTCAAATTTTAATAGGCCTTTAAGTAAACTACAAACTACTCCTATCAGAAAGGCTCATCACGCAACAACACAATAAGATTATTTGCAAATGAGTGAACAATTTCTCAAGAATTAACTCAGGGTTCAGAAAACCAACCTTTAAATGCCGATAACAATAAGATTTAAATGCTATGCGGCAATGCGATCCAAATTCGACCATAAATCAATGACCAAAATACGGTGGAAATGTAAAAATATAAAAGCTAGAATGTGAGTGCTAGTTCGGAAGATAGAAAGTTAGGAAAAAAGAAAGAGTTTGAGAATTTAAACCTTTAGCCTTAAAAACCGTCATGTTCTTGCCCATTCAGCAACATTAGTCGTGATCGCTGAAACACTCGGTGATACGCTGAGTAGTCACTTACCTCACCGAATTTTACAGGACCTCCAGTAAATTTGGGGATCCAACCGGCGGTCAAGATCTGGAACGCCGACCTGATCGGCCAATCGCTAATAATTTCCTGGGCTCGCCCAGTTTTACAGACTCCAATTTAAAGTTGTCTTGAGTCTAATGGCGGTCTAAGTCGGGCACGATGACCTTTTCAGTGATACGTCAACTGGACCTTTTTGCTCGCCAACCTTCTTCTTTCTAACACTTTCCACGCTCTAACCTGCACAACCAGCACACCATTATTCCAAACAAAAACTGAAAAAACAAATAAGAAAACTTGGGTTGCCTCCAAAGCAGCGCCTTAATTAATGTTATGGCATGACGCAAGTCAACCTTCAAACCCCATTCTTGGGGTTAGCCATAGTATCACCAGGCAAACCCCCTTATTGTCTCGGGTTTAGATGAGACGAAATATGACCCATTTGGGTCTCCAATTACTTAATCGACACTGAATGAGAGGTGATGGTCTAGCTAAGGGTAGACACATCTTGTTTCATCTCTTTTAAGATCTTGTCTAACCCTTCAACTTTGTTGAGGATACGAGAGAGCATATCCTCAGACCGGCCACCTTTTGAATCCTTTGGCTTTTGGCGCTCATGGGGAGGCACATACCTATCCTTCTCCCCATCCTTCCAGTTAGGATTCCTGTCCCGCCATTCTTTGTTACGATTTCTCCAACCTTTGTCTCTGCTCCAACCTTTGTTACCACCCTGCCTCGGGTAGTTTGAACGATAACCACCACCTTGGTTGGCTAGGAAATTCACTTCTTCATTGTACAAAGCCTCAAACTTTGCGTCCTCAGGATTAGGACACCCGATCCCCATGGCATTAACACCTCGGGCACCAGCCCCCACGACATTTTTAGACAAAATATCAAGATGTGTAATGATTTTTGCCATGTTTGGTCTCTCTCATGGTCTTTCTCCATCTGCTCCTTGGTTTGCTTGAACTTGAGAGAAGAGACTTGATCTTCACAAGTGTACCAAGCCCGATTGATTTTAGTCATGCCATCCAAGAGATGGCTACTATCACATAAGGTTGCTTCATCAAACCCCCAGGTGAGATTTGGTCAGCAACACCTTTGTTTACCTAGTCAAGGCTTCGGTAAAAATACTGCAGCAAGACGTTGTCGGGCAAGCCATGAGTTGGGCATTGTAGTACAACTTCTTGAATCGCAGCCAAGTCTCATAGATTGTCTCACCCTCTAACAGTTTAAAACTCTGAATGTTGTCCCAAAGAGTCATCATATTCGAAGGAGGGAAAAATCGCACTTGAAATGCGGTAACCAACTCCTCCCACGAAGTGATTGCTTCACGTGGCAATTCAACCAGCCACTTGCAAGCCTCTCGCATCAGAGAAAAGGGGAACAACCTTAACCAGACCGATTCTTGGGAGATATTCTTGAAAGAGAAGGGTCCACAAACATCAACAAAATTCCTAATGTACTCATGGGGATCCTTATGAGCCAAGCCACCGAACAGCCCCTTCAATTGCAAGAGCTGCAACATAGTACTTGTGCTGTGGAACACCGCATTCCCTTTGGCTGGAGGCAAACGAATGGAACCAATACCACTCATGAGATGGGGGTCATTGCCATTGGGCTCGTGGACATCATTAAGATTACCGATGTTGTCTTGGTGGTCCACTTGGCTGCAATTGCTGCCATTAACACTCATAATTTTTGTTTTCAACACATAATAAGCCAAACAAAACTAAAAATAAAGTAAGTAAACAAAACTAAGAATAAATTAAGTAGGACTAAGACTAACAAGAACAATAATTCTACTTAATTAAATATTCTCAACTAATACCACTCCCTGGCAGCGGTGCCATTTTGATGGGTAACGTAATCAAAGTTTTTTATCCAATTCTACACATCAACGATCATTCAATAGTAATTAACCCAACTATTGAGTTGGGGCCGAGTCCCAATGGAGCAGTTAGTAGTGGGGAATCAAGTACGAAAGTAAAATTTTGTTCTAGTTAATCATAGTTAAAAAATATTAACGAATAAAAGCATACTAAATCAAAGGGTGACACGAATGTCTGTTATCAATGGGGGAGGTTTGTAGTCAACTAGTAACTTAAAAATAGCAAAGTATTAAGATATGGAAATGGAGACGGGATTCTTCGGATGTGATAGGAATATGGGCCAAGGTACACAACCGGGTGATTGCAATTAATAATCAATTTTTGCAAATTTGTGACTAAGCTAGACTTTAGTGAGAGTAAATTTTCTCTTGAACAATTTACCCTAAATCAAATCGGTTTCTCTTGAAAATCAATCAGTTATAATTAAGCACATCCTTCTCCTTATCCCATTCTCTCTCTCGAGCTGAATGTGTGGGAAAGTGTTTATGATTCATTCTCTCGAGTTAAATCCACGACAACCCACTAACCACAGGCTATCAATTTAGTAGTCTTGGTTTTAAAACCTCTCACTCGAGCAAGTAAAAAATACGAAGCTAAAATTGTATTTGCAACTACAATCCAATAAATTCAAACACACGTACTGAACGAAATCACATTTAAAAAGAAAATAGACTATCAATGAGCAACACCCAGCAGTAAATTCAAACCATATTCACATAATGACACCCCAAGAAAAGAGGGTTTGGCTAGACAGAGTAAAGAGATATAAATCGATACCGAAAAATGTTTCCATCAACCGGGTACAATAGAAAATATCTTTACACATGTCAAAGATGAAGATTCTTCAATACCCACTTCCAATATCTTGGAATTGGAAACCTTCAAATCCTCAAAGCTCAAGAACAATGTCTCCCAACAAGTCTAAGAACTAAAACTGAATAATAATGAATACTTCTAATTCTCAGATATACATTTGATTCTAAGCTACAAATTTAAATGCGTATTTATAGTTTTTGAAAATTTGTGTTGCGAAGGATCACTCCACAGAGTTAGTCAGGATCGCCGGTCAACTCTATGATCCTCCCTTTGGTATATTCCATTGTTGTTTTGCTTTAGCCTTCAGCATCTTTGCGTTATGAATCATTGGGCAATATAGCACTGCTTCGTGTGATTGTTCGGTAACGCACCGACTGCTCCTTTCCATCGCTGAATTGATCTTCTCCTTTAGGGTATCGCACACAGGAACATTAGGCTAGATTGAGACCTTTCGGCGAATCGCCTAATGGGTTAGGTGATCCTCAAGCCTTCATTTATTTGTTCTTTTAGTTGCCTTGTTTCTTTTTGCTCAATAGTGTCCATGCTTTGTCTCTCAATTCAAATACCTGAAACTCAAGGATTAGCATCAGTTATTGAGACAAAATATGCACTTGAGGACACTAAATCTATTAAAATATAGCCCTAAATGAGTCTAATTTGTGGAATCATCACACCAACTTAGTAAAACGTAACAATTGGTCACATAGTCAAAACCTCAAGAAGAGGGTTTTAGCCAATCCTATCAAAAATAGGAAAATCAACATGTGCAATGTTTTCCATAGCTTGGTAATTGAAATTCGAAAATGAAAATTAACTAAAATCTCTCTTTTACAAAATCTCAATAAAAAATCTTGCTAAAATCAATTGAAAACCATAATGGTAATGTTTTTGCTCTCAATATCTTGTCCCTCATGTTTCTGAATGCTTTCTCTCTCTAGCAAGAATCAAATTATGCAAGTCTGATGAGTGACCGTTTAGGACCAATCGGCTAGGTAAGTTGGGCTTTGTCGAGATATCAGTGACTTTCCGATTTTCCTTTCTCTCGCCTTTATTTTTCACTTCTTCTTGGTCCAGCCACTGTAATTTTAGGCGATCCAGATCAGGATCAGTGAGTGGTTCCACGAGTCACACTTTCTCCTTTCATCTTACCGATCAGCACTTGTTTGGATCTCCATCAATGCTTTTGGCGACCTAGTCATCCAACGCCGAAGCGATCGGTGATACATCGAATGGAACTAATTCTCGTCAAACTTACCCCTAATTTAGCCTCAGTATTCTGTAACTTTAGGCCGTAGAGTGGAAACTTGGCGAGTCACTGAGTGGCATAGGTGGTCATCAAGCCTGTTTTTTCCCTTTCTCTTCTTCGCTTGGGTTGTCTCTATTGCCCATTTCTGTCCTAGCTTGTTCCTCAATCCATGTACCTGGAAATCAAGGGTTTTGCATCAGTTATTTGCACAAAATAAGCATTTGGGGGCACTAAATCATTGTAAATAAAGCCCTAAATGAGTATAAACTTCGGACTCATCAACACCCACAACTTAAACTTTTGCTTGTCCTCAAGTAATACTCGAGTTCAACAGTTTAAAAATAATGTCTCAAACACTCCCACAAAAGACTTAATCATGAATGCACACAAAAAGACTCAACTTACTCACGCAAAGATCAATTTTGCAGTCAAAGATTCTAGTTGTGACTCACCATTATCAAATATTCTCAAGTTCACAATACTTGCTTCAAATGCTAGTTCAAGCTCAACAAAGGTACTCAAATGCCCTCACACAAAGAATGATTCCATGTTTACACACAATGGTTCAACAATTTATAGTTCCGAAATCAGAAACAACTCTCACGCTCACAAAGATAAACACATTGCATGATTTCACCCATAAGTTTGCCCTTATTTTCCAATCAAAACTTGTTTCAACTCACTTAAGATCAAAGATGTCTTTTTAAGGCTTGTAACGAGGCTGAGTGTAAAGGTATGGTCATAGTGGCTCAGTTGTTGTGATCCTCATGAAATGTGTTATGAACAACATTTTCTTCCCTTTTCTTCATCATTCTCATTGATGCTCAAAATTTACCATATTATTTGCTTTTCATGGACTACTGGTCACCCCATTTCTTTTGCATTTTCACACCTTTACTCCAATACTTTTTCATTCTTTTTATTTTTCATTCTTCTTTTCTTCTTCTCTTCTTTATATTTTTTTTTATATGGAGGGATTCCATCTTTCTCAAAACCATGGGTAGAGGGGCTTTCTTGCACTTCTTGATTGACCTTCTCTTTTTACCACACCCCTAACTTTGACTTTTGGCCTAAGTTGGCTATTCAAACAAACCACATTCCATGAGGATTAAAGTGGAAGGGATAAAGAAAGGTCACAATTGCATCAAGTTTCTTCCAAGAAAAAATTGTTGGGGACATTGTGAATGTGTTGTAGTCATGTTTTAAGATGGCTACCTTGAGACTTAGTATTTCGATTTTGTATTAAAGGTTTAAATGAGGTGACATTTTAAGTCTTGTGTTATATTATGAAAAAGTTTTAAATTTTCCGCTATTTTTCTATGAGAAATGCTATGACGAATGCTAAGGGCTTATGTAAGACCTCCGAGAGGTCGAATACGCTGGTAATGACTGGGGGGTGCTCTCGGGTTGTTACAGAAGTGTAACCTTCTAATGTCCTATAGCCTCTCGCTCATAGATGTGTCGCGACTCACACCGATGAACAAGACTCTACTAGATGTGGCTTGTGAGACATAAACCCTAAAACCATTACCAAAACCTTCTGTTCTAATACCATGTTTGTCACGACCCGAGAGAACCCCCTAGTCGTAACACTGTGTACTCGACCCTGAAGGGGTCTTATACAAGCCTCATAGCATTCATTCATTGTATAGGTAATAAAAATAGTGCAGAATTTAAAACATTTCTTAATAAAACCAAAAATTGAAAACTCATTTATAAAGCAGCGGAATTATAAGGTCTCACATGGCCATCTTAGACAAACTTTAACAAGATAGGGTCACGACCCTTTACAATCGAAGTCTTAACAATAGTCTTAAAGCATAAAAGAGCTAGAAACGTGAATAGTCCTTGTCCTCGATCT
Source organism: Solanum acaule (assembly GCA_036250505.1). Lineage (NCBI taxonomy): Eukaryota > Viridiplantae > Streptophyta > Magnoliopsida > Solanales > Solanaceae > Solanum > Solanum acaule. The sequence goes on along the minus strand of JAJOOR010019264.1, from coordinate 17,867 downwards.
ATGTGGACATACCAAAGGATGTCGTAGAAGAAGTCTAGTCCACGCTTCACTATACAGAATCAAATCTAGTGCCAATCCTTACACTTAATATGAGTAAAGAAATATGGGTTAGCACACGGAAATGTACTAAGTATGATGACCATGCAAAAACATGCTTTAAAAGGGACATTTTGTTTGAAAGCCATGCTTTTATGCCATTTTTGTAAAACATCATGAACGTTGATACAAGAGGTATAATATACGTCATAACCAACATACAAAGTCACATAATTCACATTTTAACAAAATCACATATAAAACTTTACCTTCACCTTGGGTCTCCACCTCAAGTAACCCTCAAGCTATACCTTGTGCAATTTATGGATAGCGTCCCATACCACCACCCATACTAAGGTACCACTTAAGGTCACCAAAAGTGAACTTACCATTCATCCTTTCAACCTTTACACAATAAAGCATTTAAGAGACATAAACATTACATGAATCACATCATCACATTAAGACCAACATCTAAGACAACTCTAAGTCATACTTGTGCAATGTGCAAGTAGCATGCCATACTACTATTCACACTAAGTACTCCTTTGAAGTCACCCTAGACAAGGCACATTCATGTATAATAAGTCATGACAAGGAAGTAATTCATAATATAATCCAAGTATAGCATGCATCTTTACATTTGAGCATATAAGTATTTAAGAGCCAACATTCTTCATTAGCTTCATTACATTAAGAGCACCTTCATTCATTAGACATTAGATCAACATTCTTCATTAACACATCTTCACAAGATCCCATTCATTCATTAACATTATAAGTAACACACCATGACCTCTTTGAAATGCCTTGTGCAATGCATAGATGGCGTCCCATACCACCACATACACTAAGTAGTAAATCCTAAAAAAGCCATAGTTCATTAACATTCTTTGTGGGGGTAAGCCTTAACCAACATAGACCATGTGAACTTGAGATGGAATCCCGGTGTCACCCTTACTGGATAACGGTATTCCTACTTGCCTAAGGTAGGACCATCATTTATTTAGCCTGAACTGGATCCACTAGCTAGACCTATGTGGGCACATAGTTTATGGGATAGGGATATTGCTACTAGATGCCCCACATCAACTCAGATGAGCATCCATCTGAAGAGATTGCTACTAGGTACCCCACCTCAACTCACAGATGAGCACCCATCTCAATCCATATACACTTGGTGCTTAGCATTATTCCCCACGGAGTACATTACATTTATTACATTAGTTCATTATGGGATAAGGGATTTCTACTAGATACCCCACCTAACCTTCCGGATGAGCATCCATCCCAAACCCAACATTCACTAAATCGGGATATATGGATTGTTACTAGATACTCCGCCTCAACTCCCGGATGAGCATCCATCCCATCCCAACATTCATTCATTGGAAAGCTCATAGATTCAACTATGAGAATAGCCTTTCACCTAATAACCCCCTTATTCTGAGAAAGTTCTTTCACAACAAGTCATTATCATTCATTAGAGTACAATTGAGAATAACCTTTCAATAGACTAAACATTCATTAACATTATCATTAACCTTCATTCATTCATTCATTCATGTGTGTGTATGTGAGAATAGCCTTTCACATAATCACCATCATTCACAAGTGTTAATAGAGAGATAACATTCAATCCTAACATAATTAGCGTCTAAACATGATCAAAATTCATTCATTGAGATCGCACACATGCTTCACATCACATTCATATATACAACATCATGATAATACCTCAATTTCTCACACTATTCATTGAAGGCCATGATCACATTGTACATAGTAAGTAAACACCTCCACCTTTCATGTGGATCAACAATTCAATTCAATTCTACTTTAACATGAAATTACGTCAAACTTTCTCTTTCAACGCTTTAATCACAAATCCTCAATTCACCAACAATTCACCATGATTAGGCATAGATGATGATACAACTCAATAATATAAATCAATTTAGGCATAATTCATCAACATTGATTCTTGATCAACAAACCCACTTCATAAGGAACAATTTAGAAATTGAGAGTAATCATGAGTTCATAGAGTAAAATCATCAATTAAACATCAAAATAATCATAATTTGATATTAGTAAACCTTTAAAATCATTTGATAAAAGAACCCATGAGATTGAGTGAAACCCTTGGTTTTCCATGAACTTGAAAACTTTGAAAACTTCTTTGAAATTGACTCTAGGGTGAAAACTAACCCTAGATGAAGGATCACCATACCTTATTAGTTGAATTCCCATGATATCTACTCAATTTTAGCATTCCTCTTCAGGCCCTAAGTCTTCTTCTTCTTTTGGTCTTCAATGAAGTTCTTGAGAGAAGATATTTTGAGAGAGAGGGTTTTGATTTGGGGAAAATTGAATAATGAAATCTAAACTAGTAATTTAATGTTTTAATACTCTTAAAATAACTAGATAAACCCAAAATAATAGTCCAAAAACTTATTAGGACTTGGGGTGAATTTACCAATTGACCCCTAGCTTGGCCGTGTCACCTTGACAAATTGCAGGTGCCATTGACGGATCCCCATCCATGGACCGTGGATGGATTGACGGACCGTACTGGTCATCCGTCAATTGGAGCTGTGGCTTCCACTTAGGGGCTATGACCCACGGAGGCTATCCACGGGGCGTGGATGGACCTACGAGGCGTGGTCCTCTTCCGTGGTCCACAAAGTTTGGGGCAGCCTTGTGGTTTCAAGGGGTCTTGGGGGTTAGACTTAGGTTCCTCCTCAAGGGCCCCTAGGGTGGTCCATGGGAAGTCGTACCTTGACTTTTGACCCCTAAACCCCTCAACCATGACTCAGTACAACATCAAACACCATCAAACCTCACACCAAACTCAAACGCAGACACGTTAGGCTCTAGTTTCACTAGTTCGTTTTTGGTGTCATTACAAAAGCATACTTGTGCAATGCATAGATGAGACCCCATAATCCCACCCACACTAAGTACAACTTTTAAGTCATCATAAAGCATAGTCCATATACATAGTCAATACCTGGATCTTCTTGTCATAGGAAACAACTTCATAAGTAACTTCCAAGTATACATGTGCAATGCATGGATAAGATCCCATAGTCTCATACATGCTAAGTATCCCCTTTGGTCATCATAATCATACTTACCATTCTATGGTCTCATCTTTCGCCTAATTATTCGTAGAGAAGGTAATATCTCACCTTTAGTCAATCATAACTAGGAAGGCAACAATAGCACAATCCTATCTAGATATACATCACATAGGAGAACACTTTCTAGGTAACCTTAAGTAATACTTGTACAATGCATGAATAAGACCCCATAATCTTATCCTTACTAAGTACCACTTTAGGTCCTCATACTCATACTTCTTGGTTAGGGACGATTCCCTCTTTTAAAGCATTGGGACACTATGAGGTGCTTCTTTAAGTCCATCTTAGTTCCTCTTCTTTATTATCTTGAACACTATGAGATACTTCATTAAGCATGTCTAAGTTCATTATTCTTTATGAACACTATGGGATACTTCACTAAGTATGTCTAAGTTTGTTATGCTTTTGAACATTTGGAGATACCTTTTCAAGTATGTCTTAGTTCATTGGATAAGGAGATTGTTATTAGAAACCCCGACTTCTCAATATGAAAGCTTCGATCTCATGAGACCTACTTTTTGGGAAACCCCGATCTCTACTATGTGAGAGTTCAACCTTTACTTTGAAAGCCCAGACTCACCAAGGTGTGAGCATCCTCTCTTCTTGGAGATCCTAACCCGACTATGTGTGAACTTCCTTCTCATTGTCAATATCCATTAGGGCCAAGCATACACCCCTTAGAGTAATTATTAAGCCTTACATAGCTCATGAATTATGGAGGGATGCCCTTGACAACCAATCCATATTTCAAGTTATTCTATCACTTTATACATTCAACATTCATAAGGTATATTCGGTGGGTAAAGTCCTTCCACTACAATGATAACTACTAGTCTACCATTCTCATATAAGCTTCACTCTCAAAGGCATTAGAAGGATAATTCAACATGTTAGCTTTACTGTCAAAGCCCTAAAATTCTACCTTCATGACTATAATTTGTACTCTAAAATCTTTACTTCTTACATTCATCATACATACCTTGATTTCAAGGCATTCTAATCACATTCTTCATTATTAGGTGATTCTAATCATACATCATCATAAAGGTTCAATCTCAACTTTACTAGTCATGAACCATCATATTCACATTATTCTAATTCAATTCATGTCTATATGTTTCTATTCTTGAACAATTACTACTCATATAATCAATTCTAGAAGATCACCTATGAGTTCTCAATTTCTCCCTTCACAAGACAGAAACCCACATTACTACATTTTCCAGTTAACTTAGGTTTAACCATGGAAAACATATAATCTCATCATAATATCATGACTCACTACTAATTCAATCATAAACAATCAATACCCACTCAATTGGGTCAACATACAACATAAAACACAACATTGAAGAAACCATAACTTGATTTGGGGATTTTTTTCATCAAATCGGGGAATTCTAGGGGGCTTCATTGAAGAATCCATGGATGAATAAGATATCATACCTTGGATACAAAGACCTCACAAATCTTAGAAGATTGGAGGAATTTGACCTAGCTTTACCCTTTCTTCTTCTTCTTCTTGGGTTTTCTAAAGAGAGAATTTTTGAGAGGAAGAACTTTGGGATCTTTTGGGGTTTTTGATTTAATGACATAATTGGGTGAGTTTTGGGGTTAAAATGACTTATATAGGGGTCCTAGGCTTGGGCAAAACCATATATCTTTGACTTAAAACCATTGGGAAAAAACGCAAGAGGTTCCCTGATTGGAAACTGCCGAAATGGCATGAAGGGCGCCTTCACGAATTGTCATCATCACCACGGCCCGTCAAACGGGTCATGAAGAATTTTCAGCTTGATAGTGCTTCACTATTTCGGGCATAACTTTCTACTTCGAGGTGGGAATTGGGTAAACTAGGTGGCGTTGGAAAGAGAACTTAGAGACCAGTAATTGGATAGGTAATGGCCCACCTAATTCTATTTGACCTAATATATATCATCATTTGAAGTGACCCTAAACATTAAGTCTAGTGAAAAACCCTTCATGTCAGGCTCCACGAGCCGTGGTGCCTCTGCTGGTCATGATACAGTAGCTACGCAACCTACCCCTTAACACCCAAAAATCTAAGGCACCACCACGAGCCGTAAAGTGGCTTGAGTGGAGGGGGCTATTTTGGGCAGCCTTTATTTAGTCTCTGCCTAGCCCACCATGAGCCACACCACAAACTGTGGTCCTCACCACGAACCATTGTGGTGATCGTAGAAGGTGAAGAAGTGTCCATGTAAGAGTGGACTGCCCTAGTCCTCTTCCTTGGCTCTTGCCCTCATCCTTGGCTCTAACCCTCACACTTAGCCCTAGTTTAGTCTAATAGTTTATGGGGGGTTACACAATCCTAGAACCATTCTAAACCTTTTTCTTAGAGTCGTAGATATGACCTCACATACTTAGAATGAAGGGCTTAGGATCAAAGCATCAAGGTACAACTCCCCAAGGACCAACCAAGGGTCCTTGATGATGACCCTAGAAATTACCCAAAATCTACCCAAAGACAGTCCACCCACGATTGGGGACCCATGCCCCTTAGGGGGATCCTCACCTCATCGATGGGGTCATGGGTCAATACCAAAAAATTGTAGCTGCAGACTAACACCCACAGAAGACCAACACGTTCTGTGGGTCCACTCATGGCCCGTGGGTTGGGGCCTCGTTGGTTAGGGCAATGTGGTCTTAAGATCGGTTAGGTTGGTGGGTTAGGGAACTTTCTAGAATTAATTAGTTATTAAGTGGGGTCATTTTATTAGTAATTAGACTACCTATATAAACTAATAGATGCCTAAATACATTGATCCTAGTAAGTATTTCCAATTCACCAAAGAACCCAATTCCCTCCAAGAAATTCTCTCACTAGAACTCAAGGAAGAAGAAAAAGGAAGTTGGAGTCGAGGGTTTCAAGGAGCTAGGGTTTTCTTATTCATTTCATGGGGATTATTCACCAAGTATGGTATTCCTTCATCCGTGTATAGTCTTTATCCATGGAGTCCCTCAAAACTCAATTTCAAAGATGGAGATTTCCCCAAAAAGTTAGGGTTTGACTTCAATCTCATGGATTCCTTTGAAATTCATTTTTAATGATTGAAATATGTTTTATTAAGAATAAATTGATGATTTTATATGTTTTTATGTTGAACTCCTCAAGAATCCATGAATTCCCCTATTATTCCCAAATTGGATCTCAAAGTGTGGGTATTAATTGATGCAAGTAGAATATTATAGAAGTATCAATGCTGTGAATTAATTATGTAAATCATATTTTTATCCATGTATAATGTAGTAATTCTAGATGTGTTGATTGAATATGATCTTGGATCCTTGAAGGGTGAAAGTACGAGAATTATACATGATTATGAGATTTATGTATGTTTTTAAGAATAGTTTGAGAGTAAAGTGATTATTTTCTTGTTGTGTGTGGTTGAAAGAATATTCCCATTTACAAACCTATGTGTGATACGATAATGATGTTGTGATTATTGAAAGGCTACTCTCATGAACACATAATGAACATGATGTCAAAGTTTTTCTCACATAGTGATGATTCTATGTTGATTTGTTTTCTCACCTAATTGAATCTAAATGAAGACATGGACGGTGAAAGGTTATTCTCACGCATAATCTAAGAGCTATCCTAATGACCTCTTTTGGAATGATTGTCAGGTACATTATTCCATAAGACATGAAGTAAGTTATGAATTAGTAAAGTATTTAGTGTGAATTATGTTTAGCACCAAGTGGATATTGATATGAGATGGAAGCCCTAAATTGAGTTGAACTCGGGTTTCTAGGAGCAATCTCTAGATATGGATGCCCTGAGGAGAATTAAGCCTGGGTATCTAGTAACAAACTCATTGTCCAATAACTACGTGCCCCTATAGGGTATTTAGCTATTGGTTCAACCTAAAGCTAAGTTAATGGTTCTACCTTAGGCAAGTAGAGAAACCCTTTTCGGTATGGGCAACACCGGATTCCATGTTAAGCTCACGTGGTCTATGTTGGTTAAGGCTAATTCCCACAAGGTCAAGTCTAGTTAGTATAAACTATGGCTACTTAAGAAGCTTTACTTAGTATGGGTGAGAGTATGGGATCTTATTCATATATTGCACAAGTATGCTCTGAGGGTAGTTATGGTGTGTTCCTCTAACCTTATGATGATGTACGTAATGAATTACTTATGGCTATATGGCAAGTGCATTTGATGTGAAGACTAATTGTAATGATGTACGCTTAACTTGGATTGTTGCCATGAGTTGCCTTCCTTGATATGATTGACTAAAGGTGGATGTTCCCTTGTCTATGAGAAATAAGTTAAAAATGAGATAAAAAGATGGTGAACATGAATGAGGACCTAAAGTGACTTTCTTAGCATGGGTGGGATTATGGGATCTTAACCATGCATCGCATAAGCTTGACTTTAAGTGGCTTATGAAATGTTTGGCTTATTCTATGTTGAACTAAATTGCATTGATTATGCCTATGTATATGATGATATCTCTTATGCTCACTACTTCTGATTATTGCCTTCCATGTTATAGCCTATGTGTTATTATGATGTCTCTTATGCTTATGTCTTGTCTTTTTACACTATCTTCAAAATAATGGTTTAACTTAGGAAATGGCATGCATTCAATTAAAATGTCCCTTTTAGCATGTTTTCAAGTATTTTATGCATGGCTATCATACTTAGTGCATTTTGTACTAACCCATATTTTCCTACATTTTTACCTACTGTAGGGTCCGGTTCTTATGGTGGTTATCATTTGGTTCAATCTTGGATTAGACTATTGTCCTTGCTTGTGGTGAGTCCTCATTATTCGAGGAAGGGAGTTTCACTTTGAGTTTCATTTCTAGTAGTTTTCACTTTTGGACTATGTTTCTATCAGTTGTGTCCCTTTTCATTTGAACTATTGTAATTGTGGCTATATTGGGACAAGTCTAGAATTCCACTTGCTTTTATAAAAGATTTTGATGTAGAAAAAAATTCAGAAAGGACCTCTCCTAACCTAAGCAAGCTACGAAGTCATAGACCATTGCTTTAAAGACGGGATGGAATCATTCATTCTCTTGGACAAGCATAAGGCTCTAAGCCCTTTGTTTATGACCTCCTAACAAGATAGCACCAATACAATCTCCCACTATGAAGTAGGAGGTTTTCACCGACAGAACCCAATTAGACCATAACTAAAAGAGAAGGACTTTCCATGGTATATTTTGTATAGATCTTTTGCCCTTAAATATTTGATTAGGCACAAATAGTCTATGTAAAGAAAATTTTAAAATTTTCCACATCATTTCTATTTACTTTATGTTATATTATGCTAAGTGACTTGTGTTAGGGCATTCGAGGTCTGCTACGCCATGTTACATCTAGGGTGTACCCCTGGGTCATGACAAACTTGGTAATCAAAGCACAAGGTTTATAATGATTCTAGGTTGATGTCTCAAAAGACAGACCTAGTATAGTCTTGTTCATATTGTGAAGCCAGCCACATTTATGTATGAGAGGCTATAAGATGATTAGGAAACTACACTTCTTTCATTACTCTTAAGTCGTGCTATAGAGTTTAACTCTTTACAAGTCCCTCTCCTAATCCTTCTCTTATGTATTTAGGATATGAATACATGAAGGGCTAACACTAGAAGAATGGAGGGTGACAATGTGAATCAAGAAGCTCCTCAAGATAATCAAGTTCGGGTTGATCCTTTGGTTGAGAATGTGACCCACACAGAGTTTAGGTCAACTATCCAAATCTTGGGCCAAGCCATGACATCTCAAGCTCAAGCAATGACAACTCAAGCCCAAGCTATGACGACCCAAGACAATAGATAGGTTGTAGCTCCGGTGAATCCTACTGTGAATTTGATGCCTTCAAGGGTTGGGGATTTTACTAGAATAAACCCTCCCAAATTTCATGACTCCAAAGTTGAAGAGAATCCTCAAGAATTTGTGGAAGTGGTTTATAAAATACTTAATATCATGGGTTGGCTTCGGTAGAGAAAGCGGAGTTAGCCATTTACCAATTGAAAAGTGTTGCCCAAGTATGGTACGATCTATAGAAGAGAAATAGACCGGTAGGAGTGGGTCCCATAGAGTAGAAGGTGTTTAAATCAGCGTTCCTTGATAGGTTCTTTCCCTGAGAGTTGAGGGAAGCTAAGGTGGAAGAATTCATTAACCTTAGGCAAGGTAGCATGCGTGTTAAGGCGTATGCCTTGAAATTTACCCAACTATCCAAGGATGCTCCATCTTGGTGACTGATTTGAGGGGTGATATAAGTAGGTTATTGATGGGTGTATCTACCTTGGTAATAAAAGAAGGTCGTTCCACAATGGTTCAAGATACTATGGATATCTCACATCTTATGGTGCACTCCCAACAAATTGAGGAATTAAAGCTTAAGAAAAAGAATAGAGAGGTGAAGAGAGCTAGGACCAGTGATAGGAACTTCTCCAATGCTATGTCCGATAAACAAAGGTTCTCTAACCAAGGTTTCATAAATGCTTCCCCAAGGGTCAATAAGGATAGGGTGTCTAACCCCAAACCTTGTGGAGGAAATAGAGGCACTTCTTTTTTTGAAAGATCGACATATGCTAAATGTTGGAAGGAACATCTGGGTAAGTGCCTAGTTGGCACGGATGGGTACTTTGGGTGTTGAAAGAGTTGTCCTAAGATGAGAGATTGCCCGACACTCATTGAAAAAGGGAGAGAGGCCAAGAGAGCTTTTCTTAGTGTTTCGAATCCCAATGCTCCAAAGAATGGTCGCTTGTATGCACTCCGGTGTAGAAATGACCAAGAAGGCTCTTTGGAAGTAAGAAACCGGTATGTTGATAGTTTCCATATAGATGTAAATATTTAATTAGATCCCGATGCTACTTGTTAGACTTTGATGTCATCCTCAGTAAGGTTTGGATGCATTGTTGTTAGACCTCTATTGATTTTTGAAAACAGTATAGTTATTATGAGTTTTTGGTTATGTCGGTTCGGATTGCTTGAAAGGACTGGTACTTGAGGAATTAGTAGAGGTTTCCTCCCGAGTGGGTGATGGTGTGCTTAGATAGCAAGGTTGTGGAATGTACCGATATCCTCATCTCTTTCTTATCATTTTACACAAGCTAGAGACGAAAAGTTCCTCTTAGCTTGTATTATGTTTTGGAGTCATGTGTGGTTTATGTGCTTCCATGATTTCCTTATGATATGCTTGTTCTTGAGAAATTCATGTTTAGTGCGAAAAAGAGTTTTCATGATTTACATTCCTTATGTTGTAGTGCATTTAGTATGACTTGCCTATTTGACTTGATGAGATGAATTGATGAACGTGCCTTATATATACATATGATTTTCTTGAGTAGTTGGCCTAATAGTTTCATGGATTATGTTGAGTATGCTTTTAGTTGGAGAAGGTAATTCCTCCTATGAGCATGTGAAATGTTGAGTTCATGCATAATGGGTTGTTAGATGTAGTTCCTACTTCGTTGTGTTGCTTTGATCATGTTTGAGATGGAGGTAAAGTTTCCTCCTTTGAATTGTGCATTATTTTGATTTTTCGTGCATGATGGGTTGCTAGTCTAGAGTCGCGATCTTAAGAAGTGCCTAGAGTGTCATTCGAGGACGAATGTTCCCAAGGGGGAGATATCGTAACACTTGAAAACTAGTAGGCTGTACTAGAGCTTTACGTAAGGATTCTAGAGCTTAACGTGGGGATTAGAATCATAGATATGACCTCCCATACTAAGAATGAAGGGTTTAGGATCAAAATGTTAAGGTACAACTCCCTAAGGACCAACCAAGGGTCCTTGAGGAGGACCCTCGAAACTACACAAAATCTGCCCAAAAGACAGTCCACCCACGATTAGGGACCCATGCCCCATAGGGGGATCCATGCCTCGTGGATGGGGTAGTAGGTCAAGACCTTAAACATTGAGTTGTAGACCACCACCCACGAATGACCAGCATGGCCAGTGGGTCCACTCACGGCCTTTGGGTCAGGGTCTCATGGGTTGGGGTAGTGTGGTCTTAAGGTAGGTTAAGTTTGAAGGTTAGGGAACTTTGTAGAATTAATTAGTTATTAAGTGGGGTCGTTTTATTAGTAATTAGACCACCTATATAAAGCTAATAGACCCCTAAATACATTGATCCTAGTAATTATTTTCAATTCACCAAAGAACCCAATTCCCTCCAAGAAATTCTCTCACTAGAACGTAAGGAAGAAGAAGAAGGAAGTTGGAGCATTGAGTTTCAATGATCCAGGGTTTTATTCTTAATTTCGTGGGGATTCTTCACCATGGTATGGTACTCCTTCATCCATGGATAGTCTTCATCCATGGAGTCCCTCCAAATTCAATTTTCAAAGATAGAGATTTCCCTAAAAAGTTAGGGTTTGACTTCAATCTCATGGATTCCTTTAAAATTTGATTTTGATTATTGAATTATGTTTTTTTCAAGGATAAATTGATGATTTTATATGTTTTTATGTTGAACTCCCCAAGAATCTATGAATTCCCCTATTTTTTACAAATTGGATCTCAAAGTGTGGGTATTGATTGATGCAAGTAGAATATTATAGAATTATGAATGTAGTGAATTGATTATTTGAATCATGTTATTATCTATGTAGTAATTCTAGATATTTTGATTGAATATGATATTGGATCCTTGATGGGTGAAAGTATGAGAATTATGCATGATTATGAGATTTATGTATGTGTTTTAAGAATACTTTGAGTGTAAAGCGATTATATTCTTGTTGTGTGCGGCATTTACACACCTATGTTTGATTATGATAATGATGTTGTGATGATTCAAAGGCTATTCACATGAACACATAATGAACATGATGTGAAAGGTTTTCTCACATAATGATGATTCTAGGTTGAAAGGTTTTCGCACCTAATTGAATCTAAATTAAGACAAGGATGGTGAAAGGTTATTCTTACGCATGATCTAAGAGATATCCTAAGAACTCTTTTGGATTGTTTGTTAGGTACATCCTTTCATAAGAAATGAAGTAAGTTATGGCTTAGTAAAGTATTTTGTTTGAATTATGTTTAGCACCGAGTGGATATTGATATGAGATGGAAGCCCTCAAGTGAGTTAAGCCCGGGTTTCTAGGAGAAATCCCTTAAGATGGATGCCCTCACGAGAGTTGAGCCCAAGTATCTAGTAACAATCTCCTTGTCCCATAACTACATGCCCCTGCAGGTTATTTACCTTTTGGTTCCACTTAAATCTAAGTTAATGGTTGTACCTTAGGCAAGTAAAGCAACCCTTTTCGGTGTGGGCAACACCGGATTCCATGTTAAGCTCACATGGTCTATGTTGGTTAAGGTTAATTCCCACAAGGTCAAGTCTAGTATGCCCTATGGCTACTTAAGAAGCTTTAATTAGTATGGGTGAGAGTATGGGATTTTATACATGCATTGCACAAGTATGCTTTGAGGTTAGTTATTGTGTGTTCCTCTTACGTTATGATGATGTATATAATGAATATTCTTATGGCGATATGGCAAATGCATTTGATGTGATGACTACATGTAATGATGTATGTTTAACATGGATTGTTTCCATGAGTTGCTTTCCTTGATATGATTGACTAAAGGTGGATGTTTCCTTGTCTATGAGAAATAAGCTAAGAATGAGATCAAAAGATCGTGAACATAAATGAGGACCTAATGTTTCTTTCTTAGCATAGATGGGATTATGGGATCTTATCCATGCATCACACAAGCTTTCCTTGAGGTGGCTCGTGAAATGTTTCTCTTATGCTATGTTGAACCAAATTGTATTGATTATGCCTATGTCTATGATGATATCTCTTATGCTCACTAGTTATGATTTCCTACCATGTTATAGCCTATCTCTTATTATGATGTCTCTTATGCTTATGACTTGTGTTTATACACTATCTTCAAAATAATGGTTTAACTTAGAAAATGGCATGCATTCAATTAAAATGTCCCTTTTAGCATGTTTTCAAGGTTTTTATGCATGGATATCACACTTAGTGCATTTTTGTACTAACCCATATTTTCTTACATTTTTTCCAAGTGTAGGTTTCGGTTCTTAAGGTAGTTATCATTTTGTTCAAGCTTGGATTCGACTATTATCCTTGCTTGTGGTGAGTCATCATGATTCGAGGACGGGAGTTTCACTTTGAGTTGTAGTTTCACTTTCGAACTATGTTTTTGTAGGTTGTGTCCCTTCTTATTTGAACTATTGTAATAGATAGCTATATTCAGACAAGTTTTCACTTTTGCTTGATTTTATAAAAGTCTTCGACTGTAAAGAAAAGTTTCAAAATATCCGCATCATTTCTATTTATTATGTTATGATATGCTAAGTGGCTTGTGTTAGGCCTTTCGGGGTCTAGTACGCATTGTTACATCTAGGGTGTACCATTGGGTCGTGACAACTAATCATAAAATGAAATATATAGGACATGGTGGACAAGCCCTCGGATGTTATAAGGACTCACCAAAACCTCTCTTCTTGATCTACTATGAACCTAGCCACGAGGATGGAATTCAATATCGCCAAACCCTACATTTGATAAGGATGTACGCAAAAATATACGTTAGTACAGTAATGTACTAAATATGATGGCTAGCATAAATCATCAAAATAATCATATAAGAGGCATTAGTCAACATAAGACATATACCATAATCATAAGAGACAATAATATAAGTCATAAGCATAAGAGACATCATCATGAGACATAGGACACAGCATAAGAGACAATAATCATAATTTGTGAGCATAAGAGATAACATCATAGTCAAAGGCAAAGTCAATGCATTTAGAACATCATATCATAAAAGACACACTTCATAAGTCACCTTAAGAAAATCTTATGCAATGCATGGATAAGATCCCATTATCCCACCACCCATGCTAAGCAAGTCACTTTAGTCCCTCTTTCATTCTTATCATCTTTTGATCTCATACTTAGGTTATTTCTCATAGATAAAGGAACATTAACCTTTAGTCACTCATGTATTGGAAAGCAACTTATATAAATAATGCAAGTTAAGCATACATATTAAGCATAAGATGTAAACATATTCATTACATAGATCATCATTAACATAAGAACATACCATAGATACCATCAAAGTATACTTGTAAATTACATGAACAAGACCCCATAAATCTCACTAATGCTAAGTAAAGCTTCTTGCGTAACCATAATTCATTCTCGACTTGACCTTGTGGGAGTTAGCCTTAACCGACATAGACCATGTGATCTTACATGCAATCCGTCATTACCCACACCGAAAAGGGTTGTTTTACTTGCCTAAGGTAAGACCATCATCATGTTAGCTTTAGGTGGATCCAGTAGCTAAATAACCTATTGGGGCACGTAGTTTATCGGATAAGGAGTTTGCTTCTAGTAACCCGTCCGTGCTTAATGGAGGAGCTTCAATTTCAAGAGTTTTCTTCTAGGAACCCGGCCTTTCTCACGGAAGAGTTCCCATCTCATCAATATCCACTCGTTACTAAGCATAATTCCCACGAAATACATATTAAGTCCGAACTTGTTTCATTAGGATAGCTCATTATACCATACGTGAGAATAGCCTTTCACCATCCATGTCTACATATAACATTATATTCAATGAGGTGAGAATAGTCTTTCAACCAAGAATCTTCATTATGTGAAAAAGCCTTCACATCATGTTCATTATGTGTTCATGAGAATAGACTTTCAATCAACACAATAACATTATCATAATCATGGACACTTCACTCTAAAAATGTTCTTAAAGCATATACATAACCTTCATAAAACATGCATAATATCATATGTTGTCCTTTCAAGGATCAAAGCTCATACCAAATCAACATATCTAGAATGACTACATTAGACATGGATATAATCACAATTCAAGTAATCAAATCATTACATGAATGATCTCATATACTCATAACATAGGTCATGTGGGCAAAGTCCTTATACAATGATGCCATATATAATCCAACATGCAAATAGCTTCACTCTCAAAGCCTTATTATTCATAATTCAACATGTTAGCCTTACTCTCAAAGCCCTAGACCTCATCATCTATGACAACAAGATTTACTCTCACGCAATACTTCTCACAAGCACATCATAGACCTAAGTCTTAAGGTATTCTACTCACATGCTTCACCCTTAACCAATTTTAATCATATATCTTATTATAGACTCAATCTCAAC
>JAJOOR010019263.1:0-33794 GCA_036250505.1 Solanum acaule | reverse complement strand
TGAGGCTTTAAAAAAAAACAGCTTACTGGAAATTGCAAATCTGCACAGACAGGTTTTACGAAAATGGTCATAACTCCTTCATTCTAACTCGGAATGAGGTGAAACCAAGTGCATTGGAAAGCTAACTCACAGGGCTTTAATTTTGATAGTTTATGGCCCTTCCAGTTCCTTGTGTGCTAAGAGATATGCCCCTTTAAAGTGGACCCTTCCAAATAGCATTTTTGCGATTTTCGAATTTTGATACGGTTCCTCTAAAATTCGGGTTAGACCCATTTCCCACTCAATTTGACCCCTTGAATAAGAATATGAAGTCGAATTTCCAAAATCATGCACGGATTTTGAGATATATGGAAATTACAATTATAGGTGTTTCCGAAGCATATTTTCGGGCATTTGTGGGGTCGTTTCATCTGGGTAGTAGGCTCATTATGTTAGTTATCTAGGCACGCCATGAATATTTTCCCGGATGAGGCAAAGAGAGTTTGCATGTTTGTGAGATGGTTGACTTTCTCTATCAGGTCTTATGTGTTTAAACCACCCAAAGAAGGGGCTTCCCTGCGGTCAATTGTGAGTACCACCAAAGAGGTAGAGCTGATGGTTATGGAGGGGTTAAGGGACCACAAGAGGGTCTAATCATCTTGTTAGTATTCGTGTGCCTCATTTAGAGGCAAAGGTTCACATAGAGGTAGTGGCTCATTTAAGCGTCATTGACCTATTCATGCATCGCTGGCAGACATCCGGAGGGTCCTATGGTTTTGCCTGAGGTAGCCATGGTAGCTCATCTAGTTAGCAGCATCAACCTTCCATACCGAGGTTTCGTTATAGTTGTGGGGATCCAGGTCATTTGATTCGGCAGTGTCCTTTGCAGACTAACTCAGGACCCCAGCATACTTATTCAGCTGCTCCAACTAGAGATTCAACACCTCTGGCAAGCGATCGAGGTAGAGGTCGGTCCAACAGAGGTGGAAGGACTTTTGGTAGGGGTGCTCCAGCTTCGCAGAGTGGAGATAGGGGTTCTACTCAAAGTGTAAGTGTCCGAAAGGGCTAGTGTTATGCTTTTCTATGGAGGCTGAGTTTTTTGATATTGTGATTACAAGTATCGTCCCTGTTTGCCAATGACATGTGTATGTATTATTTTATCTGAGGTCTACTTTCTCGAGTGTGTCTACCTATTTTACTATTGGATTTGATATGATGTCTAATAGTATGCATGTGCCTATTCATGTTTCTACACTAGTGGGCGAGTCCTTAGTAGTGGATTGAGTGTATCGGTCATGTCTTGTTTCTTTGGTTGGGTATGTTACTTGAGTAGACTTGATCAATTTGGGATGGTAGACTTTGATATTATTTTAGGTATGGATTGGATCTTCCTGCATTATGTTATTCTTGATTTTTATTCTAAGATTGTGACCTTAGTAATCTCGGGTGTCTCGAGAGTTGAGTGATGGGTTCTAGTGGTTCTTACCCTTGCAAAGTTATCTTATTCATTCAAGCTCAGCAATTGGTTGATAGAGTGTGATTGTCTTATTTGGCCTTTATTCGAGATACTAGTGTTGAGTCACCTCCCATGGATTTTGTGCCCATGGTTTGAGAGTTTTCAGATGTCTTTTGTACTGATCTTCCAGATGTTCCTCTAGATAGGGAACCTTGATGGGAATAAAATGACCCAATTTCATTATTCAATCTACTATAACCCAAATCGAGTCATGTTGTCATTGAGTGCGTGGAAACCCTACTATGAAGTCCATATTCATATTGACAATTAGGACACTTAGACATGAATTTCGTAATATCCTTCTTCATCCCATTCCACCAATAGATCTCTCGCAAATCACGGTACATCTTTGTGGCTCCCGGGTGAATCGAATATCGAGAACTATAGGCTTCTAACAAGATTTGTTCCCTCAAGTCACCCACATTAGGAACACACAAACAACCTTGATATCTAAGAATACCATCTCCCCCTTAGGAGAAGCCTCAACATATTTCTTAAGCACCGCTTCTTTAAATTCAACCAAAATTGGATCAATACCTTACTTGGCTTTCACATCCGCCATAAAAGATAACTTTGCACCATTGTGAACCGTAACACCACCGTTGGTAGAGTCTACTAACTAAACTCTCAACCGGGTCAATTGATGAACATCTCGAACCAACTCTTTTCTATCATCATCAATATAAGCCACACTACTCATAGACAACAGACTAAGAGCATCTGCCACCACATTTGGCTTACCGAGGTGATAGAGAACACTCATGTCATAATCCTTCAATAACTCAAGCCACCTTCTTTGGCAAAGATTCAAATTCTTTTGCTTAAAAACATATTGAAAACTCTTATGGTGGGTGAAAACATCAACATGAATACCATACAAATAATGCCTCCATATCTTTAAGGCAAAAACAACCGCCGTTAATTCTAAGTCATGGGTAGGATAATTCTTCTCAAGAATCTTAAGTTGCCTTGAAGCATTGGCATTGACTTTACCATTTTACATAAGCAAAGATCCTAACCCAATTCTAGAGGCATCACAATAAACCACAAAACCATCCATACCTTTCGGTAAAGTTAACACCGGAGCGGAAGTAAGTCTATCTTTCAACTTTTGGAAACTCTTCTCACAAGATTTGGACCATATGAACTTAGCCTTCTTTTGAGTCAAAGTTGTTAATGGAGAGGCAATGGAAGAAAAACCGTCAACAAACCTCCTATAGTAACCGGCAAAACCCAAGAAGCTTCTAATATCCGAAAGGGTTAGAGGTCTAGGTCAACTCTTGACCGCATCCGTCTTCTTAGGATCTACCTCAATACCCTTACTTGAAATGATATGACCAAGAAAAGCTACGGATCTTAACCAAAACTCACATTTGCTAAACTTTGCAAAGAGTTGTTGTTATTTGAGAATTTGCAACACAATCCAAAAATGATTAATATGCTCATTATCACTTCTCAAATAAATCAAAATATCATCAATGAACACAATCACAAACATGTCAAGGTATTGCCTAAACACCTTATTCATGAAATCCATAAATGCCCCCGAAGCATTAGTCAAACCAAACGACATCACCAAAAACTCATAATGATCATATCGAGTTCTAAAAGCCATTTTCGCAATATCATTTTCCTACACCCTCAATTGGTGATAACCCGATCGAAGATCAATCTTAGAGAAGTAACTTGCTCCATGAAGTTGGTCAAACAAATCATCTATTTTTGGAAGAGGATACTTATTCTTAATGGTCACCTTGTTCAACTGATGATAATCAATACCCATATGAAGAAAACCATCCTTCTTTCTAACAAAAAAAATTGGAGCACCCCATGAAGAGATACTCGGTCGGATGAAACCCTTATCTAACAAATCCTTCAATTGTTCTTTCAACTCCTTTAGGAGTTGAAGGTCTATACCAAAGTATATTTCCCTTTCGGAAGGAATACCAGGTAAATCATCGGGGAAAACATCCAGAAACTCATTTACAATGGAGACCGACTCAAAAATAGGGGTTTTAGAATATACATCCCTCACCCTAACTAGATGGTGAATGCAACCCTTAGAAATCATATTTCTAGCTTTAAGACAAGAAACAAACTAACCCTTAGTCATAGAATTTCTCCCCTTCCACTCTAGGATAGGCTCATTTGGAAACCAAAACTTGACTACATAAGTTCTACAATCAATAGAAGAGTAACAAGAGTGCATCCAATCCATACCAAGGATAACATCAAAATCTAACATATCAAGCTCTACCAAATCAACAAGTGTAACTCTATGGGATAAGGACACGCGACATCTTCTATAAACCCTCTTAGCCACTACAGAATCACCAACAGTGGTAGAGACAGAAAATAACAACACATCCATAAGAACATCAAACCTCATAGCCACATATGGCGTCACAAAAGACAAGGTAGCACCGGGATCAAGTAAAGCATATACATCAAGTTGGAAAACTTTGAACATACCGGTAACCACATCGGCAGAACTCTCTTGTTCACCACGAGTCTGGAGGGCAATAGAATCGGTTTTTCTTGGGAGCATTTAAACTCGAACCACTAGGAGGAGCTTGCTTGCCCTCTCTTCCCTTAGCTGTAAGCATTGGGAAATACCTCATCTTATGACCACTTTTACCACAACTAAAGCAACCATCTGTGTCATCTAGACACTTACCCTCATGCTTCTTTCCACACTTAACACAAGTAGACCTAGGCAATGAAGATCCACCACCATTCCCTCCTTGATGTTTAGGGTTAGACACCCTCTCTTTGTTGAAATTAGAAGGAGAATTGGAGGAACCTTGACCAAAAAACCATTGTCAAAATCTAGGACGACCATGTCCATCGGACCTTGCATGTGAGAAATTACCATCATCGATTTTAGCCCTCTTTGTCTCCCTAGACCTTTCCTTAAGTTTCTCCTCTTCGATTTGTTGGGCATGAAATATGAGACGAGAGATGTCCATGTCATTGATGAGCATGGTGGTATGGCACTCTTTAACCACCATTTCAGACACACCTGAAACAAACTTACTCATCTTTGCCCTTGAATCGGCAACCATTGTTGGAGAAAATTTAGACAATTGAGTAAACTTCAAACCATATTCCCTCACACTCATACTTCCTTGATGAAGGTTGATAAACTCAAGAACTTTTGCTTCACTCATCTCAAGGGGAAAGAACCTATCAAGAAAGGTAGCCTTAAACATCTCCCAATAAAGAGGACACGCATCTTCCGGTCTACCTTCTTTCCATTGATTATAACATATTTGAGTGACATCCTTAAGTTAATAAGCGGCCAACTCTGCCTTTTCCACCGACGTCACTCCCATGATCATCAATACATTGTAGACCTCATCTATGAACTCTTGAGGATCTTTCTCAACCTTTGAACCATAAAACTCCGAAGGATTCATCCTTGTAAAGTCCCTCACTCTACACGTCGTACCCACATTAGGGTTCACGGGAACTACAACCTCCATGTTGGCTTGAGTCATCATGGCTTGAGAAAATACTTGAAAAGAAGCCCTAAACTCTATTAGATACTTGTTCGTCCAAAGGATCTACCGGAGCTTGAAGAGCTTGAAGAGGAGCTTATTTTTCCGCATTGTCCCTCACATTCCTTCTAGTATATGCTCTTCGAGTAGAAATATCATGTACAACATCAGATAAGGATTATGAGAGAGACCTCATAGAGTTAAACTCTATCGCACGACTTAAGAGTAATGAAAACAGTGGAGTTTCCTAAACATTTTGTAGCCTCTCATTCATAAATGTGGCACGCTTCACACTCATGAACAAGACTCTACTAGACGTGGCTTTGGAGACATCCTAGGACCAATCTAAACCTTGTGCTCTAATTACCAAGTTTGTCAAGACCCAGGGGTACACCCTAGATGTAACATGGCATATAGGACCCCGAGAGGCCCCATACAAGCCACATAGAATTCATAACATAAGAAATAGAACAATGAGGTAAAACAACATTTCAAGTCCAAAAGTTTTTATAAAAGTAAAGCAGAAGTCTAAAACGCTTTGTCACAAGAGCCATATAATACAATAGAATGAAATTAGCCCTAGCACATACATCATGTCCAAAACTGAAAAGTAAGAAACTGAAAACAATATAACTCCGTCCTAGAATGCATGAGGAATCACCAAAGCTTGAGAAATCGACCAAGCCAACCTCTAGCTATGAATTTGAGAACCCTGAATATCGGACCCTACATTTGGGAAAAATGTAGGCAAGAGTATGTGTTAGTACAAAACAAAACAATGTACCAAGTATGATAGACATGCATTAAACATTTAAATTATGCTAAAATGGGACATTTCAGGACATGCAATTGACCAAGCTAAAGCATGATATAAGAAGGTTAGAAAACATACTTTATGAAACATGGCCAATGCAAGCTAATCATCTTTAAAACCTTTGAACACATATGAGATACTCCTTGAGTAATCTTAGTTCATTATTAATATGGGGAATTAGCCTTAACCGACATAGAGACCATGTGAGCTATAACATGATCCCCTAGGTTATCCTACTTTTCAAGGTAAGGACCATGAATTTCTAGCTTAAGTTGATCCAGTAGCTAATGTCTATCTATACAATCATCCTATGGAGCACATAGGTATGGGATGAGGAGATTGTTTCTAGAAACCTGGACTCTACTAACGGGAGAGCTTCCATCTTAATATCCTCTCGGTGCTAAGCATAAATCCAATGGAGTAATCATTTCTTACTTATTCTCATTATTCATTGAAGGGCATGTCATCTTTCCAATCCAAGCTAAGTTTCATTAGGATAGCTCCTTGTCTTTGATTCATTTAGGTGAGAAAACCTTTCAACCTTAGAATCCTTATTATGTGAGAAAACCTTTCACAATCATGTTTGTATGTGTTTATGAGAATGTCCTTTCAACAACACAACAACAACATCATCATTGATACTTTACTCTCAAAGCATTCGTAAAACATTTACATAGGTTTCATAAAAACATGCATAAACTCATACTTTACCCTTTCAAGGTTCAAAGTCTACTTTCAATCACCACATCTAAAAATCAAGGATTAGATAGGGATTTCATCATAAATTCATGTGATTCTATCACTTCATGCATTTGTTCATAAACTCTTCTTTCATAACCAACAACCCACATCACATGATCATAATTTGGAAAACATGGGGTTTATATGGGTTCTTAAGGGAAACATTATAAAATGATAGTATTTCATCAATTCATGCATAAGAGATCATAATTCAATCATTTAAATCAATAATCAAGAGAACCCATGGTAATTGAAGAACACCCTAACTCAGTTGGGGATTTCTACCTTTGAAAATAGGAGAATTTGGGAACTACATGGATGAAAACTATCATAACTCAAGTCCAAATACTTATCTTCAATGGAGGAATTGAGACTTGCATTGAAACCCTAGGTTGAATCCTTCTTCTCTTCAAGTTTCTAGAGAGAGAATTCTTTGGAGAATTCTTCTTTTGTGATTTTGGAAGAATGAATTAAATTGGTTGAATTTGGGGGTTAAAATGCTTATATTGGGTTCTTAGACTTAGGAAAAACAACATAGTATTAGGCTACATTAATTAGCAAAATACCCAACTGCCCCTAGAATATAACTGACAGTTCACCATCTACGGACCACTGACGATGGACCGTGGTCAGGACGATGAGCTGTCCTGCATGACCGTCGTTCGTGGTGAGATACAAGATTGTGGTCATTGAACCACAGGCCCTTAACCACGGACTGTGGTCTGACCGACGGTCCGTTGGTCAGGCCGTGGATTCCCTTTTCTGAGCTTGTTTTGGTTGCCCACCCACAGACCGTACCTACGGTCTGTGGCACCTGCAACCTCTGAAAAATGGCTATTTGGCCTCTTTTCAAATACGAGGTGTTACACTAAGATAGCTTATTGAACTCGTTATGGGAACTGTGAATTTCTTGTGATGTCTTTTGGTTTAACCAATGCCCCTGAAGTGTTCATGAGTTGATGAACAAGGTAACCCGACCTTATCTGGATTTCTTTGTGATAGTGCTCATTTATGATATCTTGGTGTACTACCAAACCAACGAGGATCACGATCGGCATTTGGAATTGTACTCTAGAGATTGAACGAAGAGAAGTTATATGCCAAGTTCTTGAAGTCTGAACTTTTGCTTGATTTTGTTGCATTTTTGGAACACATGGTGTCCAATGAGGGTATTTGATTAGATCCAACCAAGATCAAGACAGTTAGGGTTGGACCAGGCCTACATCAATTGCTGAGATTTAGGGTTTATAGGGCTTGCAAGCTATTAATTGTTTAAAGTTTCTCTACTATTGCATCTCCTTTGGCCAATTTGATTCAAAAGAGTGTAGGCCTCAAGTGGTTTGATAAGTATTGATTTGACGTATCCGGACGCTTCATCTAATACTAAGAGTCCATGGTCGTTCAATAATAATATAACCCAACTAGTGAGTTGGGGTCGAGTCCTAAGGGAGCGGTTTGTAATCGAGAATTAAGAGAAAAGCAAGAACTTCGCTCAAGTCAATTATAGCTAAAGACTTATACGAAGAAAAACATATCAAGTTAAAGGGTGACAGAAGTGTCAATTATCGAAGGGGGTTTTGTAGTCAATTATCAACTAGAAGCAGCAAATAATATAGAAATATGAATATGGAGACGGGATTCTTGGGATGTGAGAGGAATATGGGCTAAAAAACAACCGGGTAAATGCTATTAATAGTAAATCGTTGTAAATTGGTAACTAAGCTAGACTTTAGTGGGGATAAATTTTCTCTCGAACAATTTACCTTGAATCAAATCGGTTTCTCTCGAACACCAATAAGCGGCAATGAAGCACAACCTTCGCCTTAGTCTATTAATTCTCTCGAGTTGAATCTGTGGAAGAGGGTTTAGGATTCACTCTCTCGAGTTAAACCCACGACAACCCAATAACCACAGACTATCGATTCAGTAGTTTTGGTTTTAAAACCTCTCTCTCGAGCAAGTAAAAAACACGAATATAAAATTGTATTTGCAACAACAATCCCATTAAATTCAAACACAACTACTGAACGAAATCACCTTTAAACAACAAATTAATTATCTATTAGCAATACCCAGTAGTAAATTCAACCCATATTCACATAATCACACCCCAAGAATTGGGGTTTTAACTAGACATAGTAAAGAGATAGAAATCGATACCGAAAAGTGTTTCCATCAAATGGGTACGATAGATATTGTCTTTACACACGTCTAAGATGAAGAATCTTCAATACCCACTTCCAATTGCTTAGAAATGGAAATCTTCAAAGCTAAGGAACAAAGTCTCCAAAACTCTAAGTTCTAAAAACTGAAAATAATGTTTGATATTCTAAAATTTGATACTAATTGCATGCTACACTAAAATTTCAAACAAGTATTTATAGTTGTCAAAAAGTGTGCTGCGAAGGACCACTCGACGCAGTTAGTCGGGATCGCCGATCCACTCGGTGATCCACCCTTTGGTCTAGTTTATCACCTTTCTGAATTGGCCTTCAGTAAATTCAAGTTCTGTAACGTTGGGCGATGGAGTACTGCATTGCGCAATCATTCAGCGACTACTCTTTTATCTTACCGACTCGATTTTCTCCTTCAGAGCTTGGCACACTGGAATATTAGGCGAGACCATAGCCGTTCGGCGACTCGCCTAATGATTTAGGCGATCCTCAGACTGTCTTTTCTTTGTTCTTTTTAGCTGCCTTGTTCCTTTCTGCCCAACAGTGTCCATGCTTTGTCTCTAACTCCAAATACCTGAAACTCAAGGATTTTCATCAGTTATTGAGACAAAATATGCATTTGAGGACAATAAATCTATCAAAATAAAGCCCTAAAAGAGTCCAAATCATGGATTCATCAACACCCCCAACTTAAACTTTTGCTTGTCCTCAAGTAAAAGTCAAGTTCAACAGTTCAAAAAGGATGTCTCAAACAGTGCTACACAAGACTCAATCATGAATGCACACAAAAAGACTCAACTTACTCGTGCACTACAACATTTTAGGCTTACGGCCACACTAAATCTTGACAACACTTGTAAAGTGTTGCCTAAAATATTTTTGGCTACACTTTTAAAGCATAGCCCACATTTTTTACTTTTGGCTTCGATAATATTGGCAACACTTGTAAAGCGTACTCTTTAATGGTATAGGCTACACTTTATAAGAGTTGTTACATTATGATATAATTGGCAACAACGATTTACATATATGGCCACACTTTTAAAGTATGTTATTTTTAAAATTGTAAAAATAACACATTACAATTGTGACCTTAAACTTTTCACTAAAATAACATATTCCCTCCAACATTTTCAAGAGCCCGCTAACATTTTTATTTGGGAAAAAAATAAGTCATAAGGTACAATTTTTTTGAAGAAAGAACGCTCAGCTTAGCTCATTGAAGAAATCCCCAATTTCTTGAAGAAAGAACGCTCAGCTCGGTTCAGCTCATTGAAGTTCCAAATTTGAAATTTTTCACAAACAAATTGAAGAATGGTTTCAAAATTAACAGGTATTCCTTAGTCAAGGCATAAAGTACAAATTTTTGTCAAAGCAAATTGAAGAATGGTTTCAAAATTTCATTTTTTATCTCTAACATGCGAAAATTCATGATGATTTTTTTTTTCTTCAATAACAGAACAAAAACGCTTCAGTTAAGAAGATGATTTCTTAAAGCTTCATTACATTGAAAGGATTTTGTTGGAATAGGGTTTATCAGGTAGAAATTTTATCTTTAAAAGTTAAAATTTATGGGATCTGGGTTTATTGCTTGCGTGTGGTTACATATTTAGCATTAGGGTTTTTGATATTCTTGTCTTTGTTGATACGTTTTTTTTATATTTGGAGTATAGCTCGTAGTTCTATTACCTACATCAGTTGATTCTTTGCCCTGTGCATATATCACTAAATAAGTATGAGAATTTCTTTTTGATTAGACTAATAAGCTTATTAGGGCTGAAATAGTCAATGATAATGTAGGTTTCATGTAAATCTTTTAAGCATTATGCTTTTGTTGTTTCGCCTTTATTAGTTTCTGAATCTAGTGGTTCGTAGATTGACTAGAAGAGATTCTATCAGTAAGAAACAAGGAGACCATAACAATCAAGACTAAGTCACTAAGATAGTAGCCGTTGTTTACCGAAGACTAGAAAAATGACTACAATATTGCCTGGTAATAATGACTGATTCTTGGTTTGCCGAAAGAATTAACAAAACTAGGCAGCAGTACTAGAGTGTCTAACATTGTTGTAAAAAATGGGTACACCTGCAAAGATACTTGTGATACATGAACAATAGGAAAGGAAACATTATATATTATATATATGAGAGTGTCCTTTCTAGGAGAAGCTTTAGTATCTCTTGCTATGGCAGGTGATAATTTGCGTATAAAGTTGTTATACCTTGAAAATAGAGGTAGAATGTAATGTTAAGAACATTCTGTTTTTGTTTATTGTTCATTCTTAACGTTGAAAATATTTGTTTCAGCTTATTGTCCATCCAACTCGCTTTGAGAATAGCATTTGTACTATATCATGCATTTTTCATACTTAGAACATGTATGATTCATATAGTTAAAACAATAATCAAGAGGGACTTTAGAGATAAGGGCTTCTTTTCTTTTTGGATAAGGAGAGACTTTACACATAAGTAGATGTTACAAAGTAATTTTCTTGTATATGTTTTTTGTGAATTTAAATTACTTGGTATGAATAATTAGTTAGGTAAATGTAAGTATCATGAGGGAAAAATTATAGAAACTTGAACAAGCTTTAAACATTTATTCTACCTAAGCAATGTAAATTGGTTAGTTTATTGAATGAACACATATCATATAATTAAGTAAAGTAAAGTAAAGTAAAATGAGCTACAAAATTAAGAAAATTTGAACAATTCTAAGGTATTGAGCATGTTAATCTTTTGAATTCTAAGGTATTGAGCATGCTAATCTTTTGAATTGTACTTGAAGGATATTGGTTGTTGTTTGACAGATGAGTTTCCTTTTTTTTCCTTTTTCCTTTTTCCTTTTCTTTCAGACTCATAAAACCCCTCCAAAGCCTTGCAGAAAGTCGAGGAATTGCTCTATTTGCAGTCGATGAAGTTCACTATGTTTCTAAGTGGGGCCGTGATTTTCGACCAGATTACAGGTTTTATTCTTTTATTTGTTTGATAAATCAGACTAATACTATTATTTGGAATTGGTTCTTGCAGTTGAAGCTCAAGGAGCCTCTATGTTTCTGTTGCTTCTGACAAGCAAATTTCAACTTTTTTTCCCTCATTAATCTAGTAACACACCACAAAAGTTCCTTGAATTTTGTCATCATTCTATTATGAAGATAGTGCTTGCACTGTAGACGTGGTCTTTTGCTAGACCAGGCTATCAAATTACACCTGACTCTAGTATGTCCCATTTATTTCCTAGTAATCTCTCTTATTCAATTACGTGGACTAGTTTATCAGTTGAGCATAGGTATGGCTCTTAATGTATCATGCTAATTAACTAATAAGAAAATACCATGCATATGACTAAACAAACTCCTCAGATATATCTCTTATCAACTCTATTCTAGCCGACCAAAAGCTGCAGGAAAGTTTGACACAAATTTTCCAGGTATCATAGGCGATTATCATCCATTTTGAAAGAGAACTTTAGAATGGATACCATGAAGTTTCTAAAGTTTTGACATTCCGATCATGGCATTGAATGCTACTACCACTACTCGTGTTCGAGAAGACATTCTGCAGTCATTGCACATGTCAAAGGCGACAAAAATTGTTCTCACTTTGTTTTTCGGGCCAAATCTCCAATTTTTAGTAAGATAATTTAACATCGTGCTACGGTAATTTTTTTGGTTTGGTATTCCTTGCATGTCCTGCATTTGCATTTTTTGCACCGTTTCATTCTTCGCTTTCTTTCTCTTACTTTTCCTTATTTTGTTTGATGTGTTTGTGTTTGTATGTGGGGGTTTGGGAGGGGGGGATTTTTGAGAAAACATTATTCTATTGCTCACAAATATTTCTAGACCAAGAGTGCTAATAACCTCTTGCAGGAAGCAGAGAAGAAATTTTATTGCTCTTGCAAGCAGTATTCAAATAATTTTGAAGTATATTGTGATTCAGGAAAGCAAAACAAAGTCCACTAACATAGACATCAGTTTGCTTGATGAAAGCACTAAGTTTATTGGGTTAGCGATTTTGTAATTGAGACGAAGAGTTCAAGATGTATCCAAGACCAAGGGTTCTAATAACATATTGCAAGAAGAGAAAAGATTCCATCTCTTTTTCAACTAGTGTACCAGATATCATAGAGGATGTTGCGATTGAAGAGAGCAAAACAAAGTCCACTAACGCTGACGCTACTTTGCCTCATGAATGCACTATTTTTGCATCTGAAACAAGGAGTCGACAGATGTATCCAAGACCAAAAGTGTTGATAACATATTGTAGGAAGAGGAGAAGGAATTCATTTGCTCTTGCAAGCACTATACCAGCAATTGTGGAGGATGCCGTGATTGAAAAGAGCAAAATAAAATCCGCTAACGTGGACATCACTTTGCTTCAGCAGTGAGTTTATTGAGGTTAATGATTTTGCCATTGTTACAAGGAGTCAACAAGTACATCCAAGACTGAGAGTACTAATAACCTATTTTAGAAAGATGAAAGGAATTTCAGTTGTCTTGGAAACAGTTTACCAGCACTCGTGGAGAATGTTGGCACTTGCACTTTTGGGTCTTTAACCAATGAATTTTTTTATGGGGAAAGACAATCTTTAGCCTTTTCCTGTTATAGTTTCTTTCATTCGTAGTTTTTAACACATTATAACTTAGAATGTTATGCATGATCAATCCCATTGCACTGATATTGTTTCCATGTTGTTGGTAAGAAGAGAAGCAAGCCTATTATTTTGAAGAAGCTTGAAAAATTATGGGAGAAGTTTGAACCAGATCTTCCATGGGAGAGGGGTGAATATGATGAGTCGCACACACTTCTGTTGGACGATTCTCCTCACAAGGCCTTGAGTAATCCAGTGAGTATTAACCCTTTCTTTGTTGCTGGGAAACTTCCTCCATGATCTTTAAGTAAATGATTTTGCATTGTGTTTTATCATTTTCAGCCAAACACACTAGGAAAGAAACATAAGTATATCAAAATTTCTTTCTAAATTTGGGATCATGGCTAATGCTTACAATGCTAAGGTAATATGTATCCCATAATTTAAAGTTATTATATAGCTCTCCCTAAGATTTTATTGATGTTGAGTTTATTTCACCACCAAATTTTAATTGTTTGAAGGACTTCAGATAATTTTGCATGGTCGCATGATATAGGGGCATGTCTTTTAGGATGCAAAATACCATAGTTGTGAAAGTGGACTAAAGGTGATCATCAGCATGTTGTTCAATTGGTTTGCTTTCATGTAATTTAGGTATAACTAGTCTCTGTGATATTATGTGTGGTAGATGTCTGCTGGATTGGAGTCAAGGTCTAAAAACTTCACTGCCCAAGCCTTTGGACATATCTTCCACTTTTGTGCAACAGACCTTACATATTGGTCTCTTATACTACACCACCATCAAATCCAAAAACACGCGTACTAATTTAATACAACTTCTACTACAATATACCAACATGAAATTGGCAATCAAACACAATCCTACAAGGACAACACTAAGACATTTAGATGAAGCAGGTGGTGGCTAATCTTTGGAGTCTACGAGTTGTGTACTTTTCACTTTGTTGTTGAGGCCTGTCACTAACAACAACATGTTTTCCTTTCTTACTAGGATTATTTTTGTTAGCTGTAACATTTTGTTGTTGAGGTCTGTCACTAACAGCAACCTGTTTCTGATCCTGTCTCAAAGGAATAACATTTTGGCTGACTTGCTCATTTACAATAGGTTGTAAATGCTTTTCAGATTTAGTATTACCAACTTGAATAGGAACATAGTTATGAGACTTACCTGTCTGCAGTAGAGTGTCTTGCTGTTGTTGGAGTTGAGTTTCCTCTTTTTTCATGCTTTGGTTGGTGCAACTGCTATCCTGATTTGCATGTCTGCATTACAGTGTCTTTGGATATTTCTTTTGCTGACCCTGTTATATAGCTGCTGCAATCTGATATAATACAATGCTGCCTGAACTCAAAAAATTTGCAGTCTGCAATCTGCAATCTGGAACTGCTGCACTATGCAATCTAAAACTTCTTGCCTATTCTATAACTACTGCAATTTGATTTGTTGTACATGGTTTGTTTTAATTTTTAATTTCATTTTAAATGTGTAGGAAAATGGAGGTGATCAAATTTGAAGGGTCGCCACAAGTCAATTTGATCTCATTGAAGGGGATGATGAAGAGTTTTTGAACTATTGTAAAAGTTTGAATACATTATATTTGATTTTGTGAAATATTGAACTATTGTAATATTACTTTTTGAACTATTGTGTTCACATATATTTAGAATATTGCTTTATAGATATGTGTATGTACACAAGACATACTATCTTTTGAAGTTTATTGCAAATCTATATATTTGAATTACTTATTAGCTAATTTAATGCTTGAGCTTATTTATTGCAAAATAATATTGGTGTTTTTTAATTAGAAATTGTTGCATATAAATATTTTATAGCCAAAATAATATTACCACACTTAGAAGTGTAGCCATAGGACTGTAAATTGTGGTATGCACTTGGGCAAGGACTACACTTCAAAGTGTTGTCATACATTAGATAGAAAAGGCAATACTTTAAAATCGTGGGCAATAAGGAAGCAAAGGCCACGCTTGAAAGTGTAGTTGTATGAGATAGAAATGTTTCTATATGAGGTACTGCAAAGCGTGGCCTATTTGCCTTTTAGGCTACACTTTTAAGCGTAGCTGATAAGGCAACACTTGAAAAGTGTCACCTAAACTCTAAGTTACGCTTCTTTTGGCCACCCCTGGAAAAGTGTGGCTTAAAGTCAACAAGTGTGGCCTTTGGTGTGGCCTTTTATCAAAGGCCACACTTTTTCATAGTTTAGGTCACACTTTTCTAGGGTGGTTGTAGACATAAAATGTTGTAGTGGTGCAAGGATCAATTGTGCACTCAAAGATTCAAGTTGTGACTCACCATTACCAACGAATCTCAAGCTCACTATACTTGCTTCAAATATAAGTTCAAGCTCAACAAAGGTATTCAAATGCCCTCACACAAAGAATGATTCCATATTCACTCAATGGTTCAATCATTTAAAGTTCCGGAATCAAGATCAACACTCACACTCACAAAGATAAACACAATGCATGATTTCGCCCATAGGTTTGCCCTTATTTTCCAATCGACTTTTGCTTCAGCTCATTCAAGATCAAAAAGGTCTTTTTAAGGCTTGTAATGGGGCTGAGTGTAATGGTATGGTCACTTAGGCTTATAGGCTGAAATCCTAATGAAATGTGATGTTAACAACACCTTATTTCCTTCTCTTTATCATTTTAATTCAAGATCAAAAGTCACCTCTTCTTCATCTTCCATGGGTCAATGGAAACCCCATTTTCTTTGTATTTCCACAACTTTTTCTTTCTTTTTTTTTCTTTTCTTTTCTTTTTTTTATATATGGAGGGGTTCCATTTTTTCTCAAAACATGGGCAAAAGGGACTTCTTTGCATTTTCTTGATTTGCCTTCTCTTTTCACCACACCCCCAACTTAGGCTTTTGGCCTAAGTTGGCTATTCAAACAAACCACAGATCATGAGGATTATGGGTAATGGGTCAATAAAAGGTAGCAATGTTATCAACTTTCTTCTAAGAAAAGGTTAAGGCACAAAGGGTGTTCAAAAGAGGTTCACACACTCACAAGGTAAGCCACAAAAGAGGTATAATGTCAAATTGATTCACACTCTTTAAAGTTGCCTAAGATCATCTCAAGAAATTGCATCACTTAGTTAACTAAACCAACGGGGAAAATTCTAGGTGTTATCACACATGGTTCATGCTAAGCTCATCACATAAGGCATTGACACCAATGTCAAACGAGACTTCACACTTTCGCTAGTGTGCAATGTTCATCACAAGAGACTCAATTTGATACTTGGCTAGTCACAACGAGAAGCAACGAGTTCACATATTGTCTATGCAACTTCAATTGGCCTCGTGGTAGCCACACATTCATTTTTGTTCGATTATGAACACTATTCGAGTCATCGGTATTGATCAAAATCAGTACTCAAACTTGCAAGGGAACAGTCACATTCAACACATACAAGAGGTGGCAAAAAAAATGGGAAGGGTCAAAAATAGTTTACTATTAAAAGCAAGGAGCCACAAGCTCAAGTATCCACAAAAGTAGTGTAAAAACACATTTTTTAGCTTAAAGCCCAAATATAAACAAAACAAGAATTACGAATGTCACACAAAAGGTGAGCCTCACCCCCACCACAAATAAAATCATTTGTCCTCAAATGCAAACAAAAATATAATATCCACAAGTCAAAATAAAAGTAAGACATGGAGGGAGGTAAAGAGGGGATCTTGTCTAAGCAGTCGCTCCATCTCTCTGGGAATTAGTGCTTAGTGCATCAGTTTGGACTTGGGCATCAGTACCCGGAGTCGCCTCAGAAGAAACAGTAGTACTAGACCCAGTAGGAGCTGCTATAGAAGTCTCGGTATGTGATGTATAGATCACCGACTGCATGATCATCTCCCCAAGATCCGGCAAGTCTCTATATATGCTCTCATCCCGTAACGCTATCTGCTCCTCATCGGTCATAGCATATTACTCATCAACTGCTGCCTCATCCCTAGGTACATCTCCGGTGGTAGTCGGAGGGATCTCTGAAGTCTCAGGAGCATCCAAATCATTTGCAGCCTCCAGTAATAAAGTGAAGTCGCTAGACTTCAAATATTCTACGTCCTTCCTCAAGTCTGCTACCTTGGATTTCAAAGACGGAATCTCGGAGGTCTCCCCTTTCCTTCTCTCACAAGCTTCAACTCTCGTAGTGAGAGTGTCAATAGAAGTCTGCAGGGGGTCAGTGCAGCTAAGATCACAGCCTCAATCATCAAGGGGACAGATCTCTCTAATCGGGTCCCCCTCACATCAGCTGAATGGGCCAGATGCCCAATCATCAGGATCATCACCTGAGTAATCTTGGTCGGCTGGGAGGAAGAGGAGGTGCCTGGAGCAAGTGAAAAAGAGGAAGGTATAGAAGTACCTAAAGACCCGGAGGTCGGAGTAGGCAAATATGCCTCTGTAGGTATCGAATCAACGTCCACCTCCAAGGATGTGTCCACTGGAGTTGTCCTCCTCCTGTCAGCCTCCTCTCTAATATATTCAGCCTCAATGCACCGGATGTCAGTGGAGGAGGACGGTGTGACATCAAAATCTCTAGCAGTATCCTGGGGCACTCCAACTCGCCAACATAACTCTGTGATCAGTACTAGCTTGTAAAGAGGTCTGCTTCTGCTTAGCTCTCATGGCCATCTCCTGCTCTATGATAAGTCCCAAGTTGAGCCACCTCTTTGATAAGATAAACCCCTAGCAGCCTTCTTTTGCATGTCAGGGGATAGATTCATTCTGTGAAGGCATAAGTGAACTACTGATGAATTCGAACCAATAACGGGCAGCCATATTTAAATCCTTCTTTTCGATCTCGACTCCCGCCTCAATCTACCTAAGAGTGGTATTAGAAATAAGGGGGGCAAGCCAACCCTATAGATCCTCCAGAGTTTGTGTCGTCGGCAGACCTTCATATGAGAGTGCAGACCCTAGAGGCCTATCTAATACAACATTAATGTACTCCTCACTACAACTCACTTCTACACCTCGAACAATGACCAACTTAACTGGTCTGAACTCACTGGCCTTCTTTTTTACTCTGCGGGTCTAGTTCACCATATGTTGTGTAGAACTCATGGACCCATGAAGGAATATACGGACCTTAGGGCCTGGTGGAAATATGGAACCGGTGCCACTGTAATAACTCCGCTACACTAAAGTACCTACCTTCTAGATTCTCTCTAGATAGTAGGTTTCTCCTCTAAGATGGTTCGCAAACCATCTCATTTCAACCTGTTGAGAAGTCTAGGTGGGGGAACAACTGGTGGCACAGGAACCACAGGAGGTTCCGAAGTTGGCACTGAATCTGTTGGTGTGGACGTAGGAGGAACTCTGGTAGACGTGGAGTGAGATCTAGCTTGGAGCTCAAACCGTCGGGACTATAGAGGTTGGTCATAATCAGGCTCAGATAGAACAGCCTGGGAGCCAGTAGTAGCCCTGTCAGACCTAGGCCTCTTTCCCTTTCCTTTGTCACCTAGTGGAGGTTCTTGCCATCCTCATTTTGAAGGATTTGATCCCCCTTTGCTGATTGTGATACCCCGTACTCTTTTACAGGGTAGCATGTCTATGTTTGTCCTCACCATACCTGCAAAACATTAAGAAAAATTTAAAAATAACTTGATCAAATTTGTAGAAAAATAGGTGCAGAAAGACTCGTCCAACCAGTCGATGAGTCGCCGAATCGCTTTGGCGAGCTAGGTCGGGCTCGCCGAATGGATTTGCTCAAAATTTTAGGCAAGTCGACTAAGGGAAAGGTCTTTCAGTGAACCGCCAACAGCTTTCGGCAAGCAAGAATTAGCTCGCCGAAAGTTACAGTGCAAAAAGGGTTCAGGGTGCAGACAAAGGGCGATCAAGAAGGCTTTCAACGAGTCGTCGAGTGCCTTCGGCGACCTCAAGCTTCTCGCCAAAAGTTATAGAACACAACAACCCATAAAGCATGAAATTAAAGGCGAGATGGGGACATTAGGTGAATCGTCGAGTGGTTCAGCGAGGTCGACCCAGCTCGCCAAACGACCCAACATGCCTATTTTTAACCCAACTTCTTGAATACAACCTCACAACTCCCGAAAACAAAATCAAACCATGCAAAACTCAAATTCAAACAAGACCCATAACACTCATTGTCCCAGGATACACAGACTTCTCCCGGTTTTGCCAAATTCGGCCAATTGATGACATTTGCCCTTAAAAACGAAGTCACCCACTCAATCATAAGGCAAATTACATCGTTTGGCACGAATACGGGCTACTCAGACTTCACCCAACCAAGCCAAATAACAAGCAAGCATAACCCCATAAAATTTACTTCATTTTAGAGTACAAAAAGACGGGAATTTAACATTGAAAACATTACGGACATGATTATCAAATTACAAACAGGCATTCAAACATTCTAATCCTATCAGAGAGGCCCAGCACACATCATCAACATAATAATTCTTGCTTAAGAGTACAAATTACTAAAAATAAATGTGGAATTCGGAAAACCAACCTTAAATGCCGATAAAAATAAGATTGAAAAGCTACGCGGCAATGCAATCCAAACCCAAGCACCAATTGATCAACTAAAATACTTATAGAGTTCAGAAATATCGAAAATACTAAATAGGTGCAAGTTTGGGAAGATGAAAAATGAGGGAAGGTGAAGAATTTGAAAGTTTAAACCTTTAGCCTTTTAATGAACCATCCAGTTCTCTCCCAGTCGACGACGTTAGTCGTGATCTCCGATCCACTCGGTGACTCGCCAAGTGGATACTTACCTCACTGAGTTTTATAGGACCTCTAGTTAAATTGGGGGTCCAAATAGCGGTATAGATCGCAATCGCTGACCTCTTTGGCGATGCGCCAACTGGATCATTTGCTCGCCAACCTGCACTTTTCAAACACTTTCCACACTTTAACCTGCACAATTCACACACCATTATTTACCACGAAAAAAGTAAAGTAATAAAAGGATCTTGGGTTGCCTCCCAAGCAGCGCCTTAGTTAACGTCGTGGCACGACGCAACTACCCAATTAAGTTCCATTAGTGAGGTTTGCCTCATTTTCATAAGGAAACCCCCCTTTTGGTTTTGGGTAGAGGTCATTCAGCACTTGGTCCATTTAGGACCCTAGTAGCTAAATGAGCATGGAATGTGAAGTCGTCATTTGATTCAGCATCAAGACATTTTCTCTTATTTCCTCCAACACGACAGAGTGTTCTTCGACTTTATGTAGAATGAGAAAGAGGACCTCTTCCATTTTCCCGCTCTCTTGCTTTTTCATCTTTCCACGCTCATGAGGGGGAATGTACATGTCCGTCTTTTTGGATAGTACCTCTAAGTCCTTGACCTTTTGGGCCAAGATATCCAGCTGACCCAACAATATGGCCAAGTGTTGCTCCTTAACATTCTCCTTGTTGGTTTTGGCCACACAATCAAGGAGTTGGGCTGCGGTCTCATAGGAGTGTGGCATTAAGCAGCCCGAAGAGAGTTGGTCAGCCATTATTCTATTTTTGGGGCTGAGACCCTTAGAAACATTCTAGAAGTAGTTTATCCGGAATCTCATGAGTTGGGCACTGCTGCAATAGGATTTTAAACCTTTGCTACAACTCATACATGGACTCACCCTCTGATTGCTTGAAATTTAAGATGTTATCCCCAAACATATCAATCTCGAAGAAGGGTGATCCATTAGGTTACTGTTGCTATCAACTATGCTCCAAGTCTCAGCTCAAAATAGCAACACACAAATCAAAACTAAAAATTAGGTAAGTATCACTACAACTAACAAGAGCGAAATTCGACTTGACTAAAAATTCACAATTAACACCACTCCCCGGCAGCAACTCCATTTTGATTTAACGTATCCGGGCGCTTCATCCAATACTAAGTGTCCACGGTCGTTCAATAGTAATATAACCCAACTAGTGAGTTGGGGTCGAGTCCCAAGGGAGCGGTTTGTAATCAAGAATTAAGAGATAAGAAAGAACTTCGCTTAAGTCAATTATAGCTAAAGACTTATACGAAAAAAAACATATCAAGTTAAAGGGTGACACAAGTGTCAATTATCGAAGGGATTTTTGTAGTCAATTATCAACTAGAAGCAGCAAATAATATAGAAATATGAATATGGAGATGGGATTCTTGGGATGTGATAGGAATATGGGAAAAAATCAAGTAGGGGGTGAAGTTCTTAATAGTAAATCGCTGTAAATTGGTAACTAAGCTAGACTTTAGTGGGGGTAAATTTTCTCTCGAACAATTTACCCCGAATCAAATTGGTTTTTCTCGAACACCAATAAGCGGCAATGAAGCACAGCCTTCGCCTTAGTCCATTCACTCTCTCGAGCTGAATGTGTGAGAGAGGGTTTAGGATTCACTTTCTCAAGCCGAACCCACGACAACCCAATAACCACAGACTACCGATTCAATAGTTTTAGTTTTAAAACCTCTTTCTCAAGAAAGTTAAAAACACAAAGATAAAATTTTATTTGCAACTACAACCCCATTAAATTCAAACATAACTACTGAACGAAATCACCTTTAAACATCAAATTAATTATCTATTAGCAATACCCAACAGTAAATTCAACCCAT
This sequence comes from Solanum acaule, assembly GCA_036250505.1. Lineage (NCBI taxonomy): Eukaryota > Viridiplantae > Streptophyta > Magnoliopsida > Solanales > Solanaceae > Solanum > Solanum acaule. The sequence goes on along the minus strand of JAJOOR010019263.1, from coordinate 11,871 downwards.
ATTCACATAATCACACCCCAAGAATTGGGGTTTCAGCTAGACATAGTAAAGAGATAGAAATTGATATCGAAAATTGTTTCCATCAAATGGGCACCATAGATATTTTCTTTACACACGTCTAAGAAGAAGAATCTTCAATACCCACTTCCAATTGCTTAGAAATGGAAATCTTCAAAGCTAAGGAACAAAGTCTCCAAAACTCTAAGTTCTAAAAACTAAAACTAATGTTTGATATTCTAAAATTTGATATTGATTGTATGCTAAACTAAAAATTCAAACAAGTATTTATAGTTGTCAAAAAGTGTGTTACGAAGGACCACTCGACACAGTTAGTTGAGATCGACGATCCACTCGGCGATTTGCCATTTGGTCTGGTTCATCGCCTTTTTGCATTAGCCTTCAGTAAATTGAAGTTTTGTAACGTTGGGTGATGGATTACTGCATCGCAGAATCATTCAGTGACTCGTTGACTGCTCTTTTATCTCGCCGACTCGATTTTCTCCTTCAGAGCTTGGCACACTGGAACATTAGGCGAGACCATAGCCATTCGGCGACTTGCCTAATGGTTTAGGCGATCCTCAGGCCATCTTTTCTTTATTCTTTTCAGTTGCCTTGTTCCTTTCTTCCCAACAGTGTCCGTGATTTGTCTCTAACTCCAAATACTTAAAACTCAAGGATTTTCATCAATTATAGAGTCCAAATCATGGGCTCATCAAGTATGAGGAGATCTTTTAAAATCTCAATACCTTGTTGATTTCGGCTTCTGTTTTGACTTACCCAAAGAGGGTGTAGATTTCACTATTTATTGTAATGCTTCTGGAGTTGGTTAGGCATTGTTATGATGCAGAAAGGTAAGATGATAGCCTATACTTATAGACACTTGAACATCCATGAGAAGAACTAACCTACTCATGACTTAGAGCTGGCGTTTGTAGTGTTTGTGCTTAAGTTATAGTGGCATTATCTGTATGGGGTGCATTGTGAGGTCTTCACTAATCATCAGAGTCTTCAGTACATCTTCAATCAGAGGGATCTGAACTTGAGGCAGCGTAGATGGCTTGAGCTAATGAGGGACTATGATATCACTATCTTGTATCATCCATGTATGGATAATGTGGTGGTCAATGCTTTAAGTAGGAAGACTTCTAGCATGGGGATTCTTGCCACTATCAGTGTGGAGGAGAGACCATTATCTAGAGATGTTTAGAGGTTAGCCAACAGTCTTTTCTGGTTGCAAACTTTTAAGGAGACTGGTTGATTGCTTTCATAAAGGCTCGTTCTTCCTTAGTTGAGCAGATGCATGAGTGCCAGTTTGATGACGAACAGTTGTCTCATTCAAGACAATGTGATGAGAGGTGAAGCCAAAGAGGTTGTCCTTGATTTTGAGGGTGTCTTGAGGATTGGGGACAGGGTCTGTGTGCCGAAGGTGGGCGAGTTGATTAGATTGATTCTTGAGGAGGCCCATTGTTCACGATATTCCATCCATCCAGGAGCGGTGAAGATGTATCATAATCTGAGTCAGTAATAATAGTGGTGTGGCATGAAAGATATATTACAGACTTTGTTTCCAAGTGCTTGACTTACCAACAGGTCAAGTGTGAGTTGTAACACCTCAGATTTGAAAAGATGGAAAATTGTTGCATTTTCCTGAAACTACTGTCAGTATCAATGGAGCCACCGACTTTCAGTGGTCTTGATTACGGGATGTAGGTGGAGCCGTGGGTGGAAAGTACAATTTATTTTAAAATGTCAAAAATCCAAGTACTTTTATACGGTTCACCACGACGGTCTGTCATCCAATGTACGAGTCGTAGGTAGGTCCCATAGGAGAGTCCTAGACTTAGAGAAATTTTAGGATAGAATTTGGGACACACGGCTGTGGTGTACGGTCTGTAGGTGCACCCACGGACCGTACATAGGGTCCCGTCATTGGGGTTCCAAATATGGTGGTATCTGATCCCACCAACGGTCGACCAGGATAGTCCATGGAGGAACCTACGGACCATAGGTCAGGCCGTTGGTGAGGGTTTGGTAGTTATTTTAGAGGGGCTTTTGAGTTTTTTCCTAATTATTCTAACCCAATATTATGTCGTTTTACCTCCGATTATAACCCCTATATAAACATTTTTACCCCCAAATTTCCCCAATTGAACTCATTCTTCTAAATTCTCAAAGTTGATCAAAGTTCTTCCCCAAATATTTCTCTCTCTAAAAAGCTTGAAGAAGAAGGCTAGGTTTTCAAGGTCAAGTCTCCAATTTCACCATTGATTGCAAGGTTTTGGCAACAAGGTATGATAGTATTCACCTATGGAGACTTTTCCTCCATAGGGTTCCTAAATTCTACAATTTGTAAGGTAGAATCTCCAATGGAAGTTAGGGTTTTTGCTCAATCTCATGAGTTCTTTCCAATTACGATATAATTGATTGTTTTATGTCTTTTTATGCATGAATTGAAGAAATTGCAAGTTTCTGAATTGAATTCCCATGAACCCATGTGAAATCCATGATTTCTAGACTATGGTCATATGAAGAAATTTTTGAGCTATGAAAGATGAATTTATGAAGATATGCATGTTCTTTATGAAATTGATGAAAATGTTTTAGAGATTCTTTGAGAGTGAAGTATGAATGTGATTGTTGTTGTTGTGAAAGGATTTCTCACATACTACTCATAACATGATTGTGAAAGGATTTTCTCACATAAATTATTCATAAGGTTGAAAGTTTTTCCCACCTAAGATGAATCAAGTTATGGAGCTATTCTAATGATAATGAGGCAAGCGGCGATTACCCGTGTCCTCTAATGATAGGACAATCAACGAATACCCATGTCTCATGAATGTTAAGATAAGATAAGACTAATGACTATTATGTGGTATTTATGCTTAGCACCGAGTGAAGAAGTGGAGATTACTCATGTCCCATAAACTGTGTGTTACCATAGGTTTATCTAGATAGACATTAGCTAGTGGATCCACATAAGCTAGAAGTTTATGGTTCTTACCTTGGCAAGTAAGAACACCTCTTTTCGGTGTGGGGTAGACACTAGATTCCATGTTATAGCTCACATGGTCTCTACATGTCGATTAAAGGTAAATCTCCCACAATAATGAACTAATGTTACTTCAAGAAGTATCTCACATGTGTTTTTAAGATGATTCCTACTTGCATTTACTATGATCACGGTTATGTTTCTAACTTTTTTATCTTATGTTTTTGACTTGGTCTTCGCATGACATGAAAAGTCCTTTTTAGCATGATTTCATATATTTTATGCATTGTTATCATACTTAGTACATTCCATGTACTAACGCATACTCTTGCCTACATTGTTTAACTAATGTAGGGTCCGACATTCCCACTCTGCATCTATGTGGCTTGTGATCACTTTAGTAGATTGAAAGATTGGTGAATCCTCATGTTTCGAAGACCGAGCCCTTTATTGTTTATTGTCTTTTCTTTTCAGTATTGTATGTGATGCATGGGTTATGTTACAATCCCACTTGATGTACTAGATGGCTTTAAGACTATGTTAAACTTCCTCTATATTTTATCAACTATTAGGTTTTGAAATTGTATTTTAAATCTCTTGATTTTCTATTATCTTGTATGATGTATGCTAAGTGGCTTGTGTAGGGCCTCTCAGGGTCCCATACGACATGTTACACCTAAGGTATACTTTGGGTCCTGAAAAACTTGGTATTCAGAGCACAAGGTTTTGAAAGGTCCTATGAAATCTCATAAGCCACGTTGAGTAGAGTTTTGTTCATGAGTGTGAAGAACTCCACATTTATGAATGAGAGGCTATAAGATTTTTAAGAAACTCACTTCTTTCATTACTCTAAAGTCATGCGATAGAGTTTAACTCTATAATGTTTCTCTCATAATCCCCATTCGATACTTTTTAGGATATGGCCACTCGAAGGGCATATACTAAAAGGAATGCGGGAGAGAACGTGGAACGATAAGCTCCTCAAGCTCCTAAAGTTCAGGTCAAACCTTTGTATAAACAAGTGGCTAATGCGAAGTTTAGGGATGCTTTTCAAGTGTTGGCTCAAGCCATGACGGCTCAAGCCAATATGGAGGTTCTAGTCCCCGTGAACCCAAATGTGGTTACGGCGGCAACTAGAGTAAGAGACTTCACTAGAATGAATCCTCTGGAGTTTCATGGTTCTAAGGTTGAGGAATATCCTCAAGAGTTCATTGATGAAATGTATAAGGTGTTGATGATCATGGGAGTGATGTCGGTGGAAAAGGCAGAATTGGCCGCTTACCAACTCCAAGGTGTTGCTCAAATATGGTTCAACCAATGGAAGGAAGAAAGGGCAATTGATGCGGGTCCTCTTGATTGGGAAAAGTTTAAGGTTCATTTCCTTGATAGGTTCTTTCCCCTTGAAATGAGGGAGGCAAAGGTACTTGAATTCATTAATCTTCGTCAAGGAAGTATGAGTGTGAAGGAATATGATTTGAAGTTTACACAATTGTCTCGATATGCTCCTACTATGGTTGTCGATCCTAGGGCAAGAATGAGTAAGTTTTTTTCAGGCGTGTCTGATATGGAGGTTAAGAAATGTCATACCACCATGCTTATCAATGGCATAGACATTGTTCGTATCATGATTCATGCTCAATAAATCGAAGAGTATAAACTTAAAGAAAGGTCTAGGGAGGCAAAGAGGGTCAAAACTGGGGATGGTGACTTCTTAAATTCAAGGTCTGATGGACATGGTAGTTCTAAACTTCGACAAAGGTTTTCCGATCAAGGTTTCTCTAATGCTCCTCCTAAGTTCAACAAAGATAGGATGTTTAACCCTAAGCCTCAAGGAGGGAATGGTGGTGGATATTCGTTGTCTACTTGTACTGAGTGTGGAAGAAAGCATGAGGGTAGATGTCTAGCTGGTTGTAATGCATGCTTTGGTTGTGGCAAGGCGGATCACTAGATAAGGGATTGTCCCTCAGGTACTAAGAATGAAGGATATAATCATCGACGGGCTCAACCTTACCCTTCATCAGGTTCAAATGGTAATCAAAAGCAAAATTGATTGGTTATCGATATGTTGAAAGTCTTCCAACTTGATGTTTATGAGGATTTCATATACCATCTTGTTCAGGTTAGGGATGTGGATTCTGAAACACCTACTCTTGAGTCAGTCCCCGTTGTTAATGAGTTTCTAGAAGTGTTTCCCAGGGATCTACCAGATGTTCCTCCCAAAAGGGAAATAGATTTCCTTATTGACCTTCTCCCAGATATGCAACCTATTTCATTCCTCCTTATCGTATGGCTCCAGCAAAACTTAAGGAATTAAAGGAACAATTGAAATATTTGTTAGATAAGGGTTTCATTCGACCGAGTATCTCTCCATGGGGTGCTCTAGTTTTGTTCGTTTGAAAGAAAGATGGATCACTTTGTATGTGTATTGACTACTGGTAATTGAACAAGGTTACCATTAAGAACAAATATCCTCTTACAAGGATAGATGATTTGCTTGATCAACTACAAGGAGCAAGTTACTTCTCCAAGATTGACCTCCGGTTAGGTTATCACCAATTGAGGGTGAAAGAGGATGATGTTCAAAAAATGGCTTTTCAAACTTAGAATGGTCATTATGAGATTTTGGTAAAGTCATTTAGTTTGACTAATGCTTGAACTGGGTTTATGGATTTGATTAATAGGGTGTTCAGACAATACCTTAAAATGTTAGTGATTGTGTTTATTAATGATATATTGATCTATTCAAGGATTGAAGACGAGCATACCGATCATTTGAGAATTGTGTTGCAAGTACTCAAGGACCAACAACTCTTTGCAAAGTTTAGAAAATGTGAGTTTTGGTTAAGGTCCGCAACTTTTCTTGTCTATATTGTTTTCGGTAAGGGAATAGAAAGAGAGATCCTAAAAAGACGGATAGCCTAGACCTCTATCCCCTTCAGATATTAGAAGTTTCTTGGGTTTAGATGGTTACTATATAAGGTTTATGTGAGGGTTTTCTTCTATTTTCTCTCCATTAACGGTATTGACCCAAAGAAGGTTAAGTTCATATGGTCGGAAGCATGTGAGAAGAGTTTCCAAGAATTGAAAGATAGACTTACTTGCGCTCCGGTGTTGACTTTACCGGAAGGAACTGATAGATTTATTGTTTATTGTGATGCTTCAAAAATTGGGTTAGGATGTGTTCTTATGCAAAATGGGAAAATCATTTCCTATCCCTCAAGGCAACTTAAGGTGCATGAAAATAACTATCTCTACCCACAATTAAGAACTAGTGGCGGTTGTGTTTGCCCTAAAGATTTGGAGGCATTACTTGTACGATATTCATGTAGATGTTTTTACCGACTACAAGAGTCTGCAACATGTGTTTAAGTAGAAAGATCTAAATCTTCCCCAAAGAAGGTGGCTTGAGTTATTAAAGGATTACGACATAAGTGCCTCTATCATCCCAGTAAAGCAAATGTAGTGGCGGATGCTCTTAGTCAGTTATCAATGGGTAGTGTTGCTCATGCGGAGGAAGATAAGAAAGAATTAGTTCGAGATGTTCATAGATTGGCCTGATTGAGTGTTCGAGTGGTTGACTCTATCAAAGGTGGTGTTATGGTTCATAATCGTCTTTTGTGGCAGATGTGAAATCTAAGCAAGGTCTTTCCCAATCTTGATTGAATTGAAGGAAGCGGTGCTTAAACTGTCAGTAGAGGCTTTCTCACAAGGGGATATGGAGTGCTTAGATATCAAGGTCGTTTGTGTGTTCCCGGTGTAGATGAATTAAGGGAGAAAATCTTATCAGAAGCTCATGGTTCTCGATATTCCATTCACCCGGGAACCACCTAGATGAACTGTGACTTGTAGGAGGTCTATTGGTGGAATGGGATGAAGAAGGATATCGTAGAATTTACGGCTAAGTGTTCCAATTGCCAATAAGTAACAGTTGAGCACCAAAATTCGAGAGGTTTATCCCAAGATATTAGTATTACTATTTGGAACTGGGAAGATTTGAATATGGACTTTGTTGTTGGGTTACCTCGCACCCCGCAGCAACATGATTCGATTTGGGATATTGTAGATTGAATGACGAAATCAACTTATTTCATTCTCGTAAAGTCCTCTTATTTGGTGGAGGAATATACCAAGTTGTACTTGAGAGAAATGGTTAGGTTGCATGGAGTGCCCTTATTTATTATCACCAATCGTGGTACCCAATTCACCTCTCAGTTTTGGAAATATTTCCAAAAAAAGCCTTGGTACTCATGTTAAGCTTAGTATGGTCTTTCATCCACAAATCGATGGACAAGCGCAACGTACTATCCAAACTTTGGAAGATATGTTGAGAGCATGTGTAATTGACTTCAAAGGTAATTAGGATGATCACTTGCCTTTGATTGAGTTTGCATACAATAATAGCTATCATTCAAGTATTAGTATGGTTCCATTTGAGGCTCTATCTAGTAGGAGAAGTAGATCGCCAACATATTGGTTTGAAGTGGGTGAAGTCTCTTTGATAGGTCCCCGAATTAGTGCATTAGGCTATGGAGAAAGTTCGGCTTATTAGAGAAAGGTTGAAAACAGCTCAAAGTCGGCAAAAATCCTATGACGGTGTTAGAAGGAGACATCTTGAGTTTGAGGTAGATGATTGGGTCTACCTAAAAATCTCACCCTCGAAGGATATGATGAGGTTTGGGAAGAAAGGGAAACTAAGTCCCAACTATGTGGGCCCATATCAGATTTTGAAGCGAATTGATAAAGTTTCTTATGAACTTGATTTGCCTAATGATTTGGCGGCGGTGCATCCAGTTTTTCACGTCTCCTTATTGAACAAATGTGTTGGAGATCTGACATCCATAGTTCCCTTAGAAGGTTTGGGAGTTAAGGAGAATCTTTATTATGAAGAAGTTCCGATTGAGATTTTAGACCGGGAAAATAAGAAGTTGAGAAACAAGGAAGTTGCTTTCGTAAAGGTTCTTTAGAGGAATCAATTAGTTGAAGGTGCTACTTGGGATGCCGAGGCCAATATGATGTCCCACTATCCTTATCTCTTTCCCTCCGTCCTTACCCTAGCTTGAGGTATTCGATCCCTAATGATTTATTCTATTAGTGTCATGTTTCTTGGATATTCCCATGATTTCCTCATTTATGCATGTTCATGAAAAGATTAAATTTTGAGAAAATGAGTTAACTTGATTGATTTCTTCATGTTTATATGCATTTGACTATGAGTTGCATATAGACCTCACGATATGATATTTTTAACATGCTTATTGGAGCTAATGTTTCCTCCTCGGATATGTGCATTTATGTGATAACATTCATATTGGGATGTTAGGTTTATGTTCCTACCCTCCGTATGATGTCTTGAACCCCATTCGAGGACAAATGTTCCCAAGGGGGAAATAATGTAACACCTCATATTTGAAAAAATGGAAAAAGTGCAGATTTTTCCTAGAACTGGTGTCAGTACCAACGAAGCCACCGACGGTATGTGGTCTTGCTTACGGGAGGTAGGTGGAACTGTGGGTGGCAAGTCCAATTTTTCTAAAAAAGTCGAAATCCTAGTACTTATATACGATTCACTAGGACAGTCCATCATCCAATGTACGAGTCATATGTAGATCTCGTAGGTGAGTCCCAGATTTAGAGAAATTTTAGGATAAAATATTAGGACCCAAGGTTGTGGTGTACGGTCCGTAGGTGGACCCATGAACCTTACATGGGGTCTCGTTGTTGGGGGACCAAAGATGGTGGTCTCTGAACCTACTAACGGTCGACCAGGACAGTTCGTGGTGGGACCTACGAACCGTAGGTCAGGCGTTGGTGAGGGTTTGACAGTTATTTTAAAGGGGCTTTTAGGTCTTTTCCGAATTATTCTAACCCAATACTATGTTGTTTTACCTCCTCTTATAGCTAATATATAAACGTTTTTACCCCCAAATTTTCCCAATTGAAATCATTTTTCTAAATTCTCAATGTTGATCAAAGTTCTTGAAATATTTCTCTCTAAAAAGCTTGAAGAAGAAGGCTAGGATTTCAAGGTCAAGTTTCCAATTTCACCATTGATTGCAAACTTTTGGCAACAAGGCATGATAGTATTCACCTATGGAGTCCTTTCCTCCATAGGGTTCCAAAATTCTCAAATTTTGTAAGGTAGAATCTCCAATGGAAGTTAGGGTATTTACTCAATCTCATGGGTTATTTTCAATTATGATCTAATTGATTATTTTATGTCTTTTTATGCATGAATTGATGAAATTGCATGTTTCTAAGTTGAATTCCCATGAACCCATCTGAAATCCATGATTTCTAGACTATAATCATATGAAAAAGCTTTTGAGATATGGAAGATGAATTTATGAAGATATGCATGTTCTTAATGAAATGGATGAAAATGTTTTAAGGATGCTTTAAGAGTGAAGCATCAATGTGATTGTTGTTGTCGTGAAAGGATTTCTCACATACAACTCATAACATGATTGTGAAAGGATTTTCTCACATAAAGGATTCATAAGGTTGAAAGGTTTTCTCACCTAAGATGAATCAAGTTAAGGAGCTATTCTAATGATAATGAGGTAAGTGGCGATTACCCATGTCCTCTAATGATAAGACAAGCGGTGAATACCCATGTCTCATGACTATTAAGATAAGATAAGCCTAATGACTATATCGTGCGATTTACGCTTAGCACTGAGTGGACAAGTGGAAATTACCCATGTCCCATAAACTATGTGCCACCATAGGTTTGTCTAGATAGACATTAGATAGTAGATCCACTTAAGCTAGAAGTTCATGATTCTTACCTTGGCAAGTAAGAACACCTCTTTTCGGCGTGGGGTAACACTGAATTCCATGTTATAGCTCCCATAGTCTCTACATGTCGGTTAAAGGTAAATCTCCCACAATAATGGACTAAAGTTACTTTATGAAGTATCTCACGTTTGTTTTTAAGATGATTCCTACTTGCATTTACTATGATCATGGTTATGTTTCTAACTCTTTTATCTTATATATTTTACTTGGTCTTTGCATGACATGAAAAGACCTTTTAACATGACTTCATATCTTTTATGCATTGTTATCATACTTGGTCCATTCCATGAACTAACACATACTCTTACCTACATTGTTTCACTAATGTAGGTTCCGACGTTCCCACTCCGCATCTCCATGGCTTGTGATCACTTTAGTAGATTGGAAGATTGGTGAGTCCTCATGTTCTGAGGACCGAGCCCTTTATTTCTTATTATTTTCTTTTCAATATTGTATGTGATGCATGGGTTACGTCCCAATCACTCTCTATGTACTAGATGACTTTGAGACTATGTTAGACTTTCGCTACATTTTATCAACTCTTATGTTTTGAAATTGTATTTTAAAATCTCTTGGTTTTCTATTATCTTGTATGATGTATGATAAGTGGCTTATGTATGGCCTTTTCGGGTCATATACACCATGTTATGCCTTGGGTATACTTTGGGTAGTGACATGAGCACCAGCGGCCAGATGTATATCTCAGAGGATGCTTATTCCTACTTGGAAGTGGAAACATATCACTATAGCCTTTGTTATGGTTCTACCTACCACAATTGGTGGTTCGGAACCTATTTGGGTGGTTGTGGATATGCTAACCAAGTCTGCTAATTTCATCCAAGTTTTGGTAAAGTATACGACAGAGAAGTTGGCCCAGCTTTATATCAATCAGATTGTCCAACTACATAGAGTCCCTATTTTATCATCTCTGATCGAGGTATTTTTTTCACTTACCATTTCTAGAGGCTTTACCGCATGGTTTGTGTACTCATTTAGATATGAGTACAACATTCCACCCTTAGATAGATGGTCAGTCCAAGCTGACGATTTAGGTGTTAGAGGATATGCTCCGAGATTATGTGATTGATCTCGGTGCTAGATAGGATCGACATTTATTTTTCGCTGAGTTTGCCTATAATAACAGTTACCATTCCAGTATTCAGAAGGCCTCATTTGAGGCATTGTATGGCAGATGATTTAGATCTTTGAATGGATGGTTTGATTCAGCTAAGATAGACTATTTAGATACAAACTTGATTAAAGATGTTATTTAGTAGGTCTGTATATTTCAGGGTAGACAGTTGACAGTGTATAGTCGACAGAAGAGTTATTCATATCGCAGCTCTGAGCCCTAGAGTTCATGGAGGGTGATCATGTTTGGCTCTGACTGTTACCCATGAAGGGTGTAATGACGTTTGGAAAGAAGGACAAGCTTAGCCCTAGATTTATTGGACCTTTTGAGATCTTGAGTTGAGTGGGAATGTTGACCTATATTGTCCTTGCAACCTAGCTTGTCAAGAATCCATCATGTGATCTATGTCACTATGCTTCGAAAGTACGTGCCAGATAACTCCCATGTACTTTCACTTGATTCGGTATTGATGTTGGGTCTATACTTGTTCTTTGAGGAGGAGCCTATAGTCATCGTGGGTAGACAAGTCTGAAAGCTTAGGATCAAGGAGATTGTTTCAGTGAAGGTGTAGTGGAAGCATCATTCAGTTGGTAAGAAGACTTGGGAGACAAAGTCAGTTGTGTTCTAGATATACATAGTTGTTTTAGGCTTCAGGTACTTTCTGTTTCTTTATGTTCGATGAAAAATATAGTTTTAAGTAGTGAATAATGTAATGGCCCAATTAGTCATTTTTGAAATTTTTTGTAAAATTACCATTTCACCTCCTGATATTGTCCCCGAGTTATTTCTAATTAAGTTTTGAAAGTTGGTTTCAAGTATTGAGTAAAAAAATTGTGAATTTTTTTATATTTATTAGTCATTTTTGAAATTTTTTGTAAAATTACCATTTCACCTCCTGATATTGTCCCCGAGTTATTTCTAATTAAGTTTTGAAAGTTGGTTTCAAGTA
>JAJOOR010019262.1:0-21174 GCA_036250505.1 Solanum acaule | reverse complement strand
ATCGGACTCCACATTTAGCTCATGTAGTTTTATGTCGGTTATTAGTAGCTCCCACAGTTCAGTCAGACTCTATTGCATTGACCATATTTCAGTACAGTTAGTATTCAGTCTCAGCATGTTATAAATTTGGTCATTGCATCAGTTAGCTCAGTATTCAGTATTTTGCAGTATCTATTTCATGTTCAGATTATTTCATTGCTTTATTGCATTGTTCAGTTATATGTTATTTCAGCTTTACTCTATCCTTCATGCTCAGTACCTTTCAAGTACTGACGCATACGTGCGCTACATCTTCTCATGATGTAGGTTCAGGTTCTCAGCATCCAGATCACGCTTAGATCGGTTCCCGATCTCCAGTCAGCAGATTAGTAGTGGTGAGTCCTCATCCTTCGAGGACCAGAGACATGATATCCTTACTACATTTAGTCTTTAGTTTCAGTTTTGCTAGATCTAGTTAGGGCATGTCCCAATATTTCTAGTCAGTTTAGAGGCTTATTTTCAGACGTAGTTAGATTCAGCTTAGTATTGAGTTAATATCTTCCTTGTATTAAACTCATCAGTTATCATTTATCTCAGTTATAGTATATGAGTATACCCCATCTTTTCATTTTATTTATGATTATAGCTTCCGCACAGTTTTTATTATTCAGATTATATTTAGTATGCTCATGATCATGCCAGCAGGGTTAGCTTGGGATCACTTGTGGTCCTAGGTCCGTGTCCGCGTCTCGGGGGTAGTCTCGGGGCATGACACTAGGACTGACTCCTTAGTCCTTTTATGGATATTAGCTTAGTGGTAGCACGTTAGCTCAGATCAACCTTTATACCCTGACAAGGTATATTGAGCCCTTTTTATGGGGATTATACATCTAACTCCATATTTAGCTCACATGGTTATATGTTGATTATTTTTATCTCCCATAGTTCAATCTCATATATTGCATGACTTTATATTCAGTTATTTCAATTTCAGTATTTATCAGTTGCATGCTTTACTACTTGATCATTGAATTAGTTCGTATTTTTGTTTCATATTCAATTTAACATCTAATTATGTGTATCTAATTACGAAATGTAACTTGAACGCATCAATTTAGGAGCGTATCACGCGTATGAGTATCTGTTGTATCACTGATCCAAAAAAAAAATTCCAAAATTCTTTCCATTTTTTATCATTAGAAATCTTTTCCCTGTTTCTTTCATGAATTCCTTCTCCAAAAAATAATCAATATTTTAAAATTTCATTCCGTTTTTTGAGCATCAAAAATCTTTTTCCATAATTACATATAATCATAACTTAGATATATATACACTTTATCAGATACATAAAATCTTTATTAGATAAACATGAATATTTTATTAAATACATATATACCTAATCAATATTTTGGGTGATGAACATGAGACACCTTGTTGATTGCTTGATCAGCTGCTGAAGTGTATCAACTGAAATGGATACTTGTTGTTTGGCCATGAAATCCACTGCCAATTCGGGGGGAGTGAGCACTAGTGGCTTTAACAATGGATAGGAGTTTTTTGGGTAGAAGATATGAGGGAGTTTAAACAACAATCTTGGGATTAATCAGTTGCGGAAAAGTTTGAAACTTAGAGCCTGTTTGATATTGTTGCTAAAAACTGTTTATTTCTAAAAGTGTTTTTTTTTAAATAGCTTTTCTGAAAAATGTTTTTAAAAAAAAAAAACAATTTGTGTTTGACATATTCATTTGAAAAGTGCTTTTGATAAGCAATTTGTGTTTGACTATCTTTTAAAAAAAAATGTTTTGAGAGTCAAATTATGAAAAAGGGCAAACATCAATATGCTTTTAAGATTATTTTGTAGAGAGAAACTATTTTAAATATCTAATACATAACTTTAATTAAATTTTATTTTAATTAAATTAAAATGTACATATTCAAATTATTGATCAATATTATACATAGATAAATAAATAAAATATTAATATAATGTTAACATGATGAGTTAAATATAATTAAAAATATCAAGCAAAATAAATTTAAAAACTATTCCACAAATAAAATCACTACATAGGAAAAACTTACTACAAAAATAAATAAAATTCTTCATACATCACAATTTTTTTCAATGATTTCATCCGTAATTCTATCATGCAATATTTTCATAGTAGTAGACGATCTGTCTGGTATTTCTGAAGGTATCTCTGAAGGCCCCCCATCTTCTTCTTCGATTTCTGTAATAATGTCTTCATTTGCAAAATAGTTGAAGCCTTTATCAGTGGTAGAATGTCGTCGTATGAAATTATGTATAGCCATAGTACTTGTAACAAGATGAACCTGAGTATTGAATTTATAAAATAATATATAAAATATAAATAATAATACATAAATATAAATAAAAAAAAATTATCATATAAAAATAATAAATAAAATTCTTGAATGAAACTTAACAAATCTTATGAAATATGTTAATTAATTAATAAGAGATATATTGGTAAATATGTAAGGGATATTTTAGTCTTCAAACAAATAGTTTTCTGCTTCTGCTTCTTATTTTAGCTTCTTCCCAACAACAGAAAACTGCTTCTACTTCTATTTAAAAGCACTTTTGAGGGTTTGCCAAACACTTGATTTTTCAAAAAAAGTATTTTTTTTTTTCTAAAAGAAAAATACTTTTGGCCTCCCAACAACAATGTCAAACAAGCTCTTAACAAGAGGAAGGATTAGGAGAGAGATTGGATTGATTTGGAGTGAAGGAGTAAATTTGGGAGATAATTAAGTGAGTAAGACTCTATTTTAGGCTATTTTTAAGGAGTAATATATCTTTAATGTATCTTACTCCAAATTTGGTACATAATTTACAAATAGTGCGACAATAGATAATTATTTGAAAGAATAGATTAGAGTAGTAGATATGATATGGGTTAAGCCCATACTAAAGACACATCTGCCCAAGTTCATGAATTAAGCCCTACTCTCAAATAAAACAATTTACACAAAGGTCTCACTTTTGTATGAACAAATATTGCCCATATAGTGTTGAATCACACAAACATGAGATCAGATAAGGGGAAAAGGAAGTTCTGAGTGTCCTAGAAGTACACAATGTACCTTCCCTTTTTAACTATATATGTAGTTTCTTTGTCTGAGAAGCATCCTCATAAGAGACTGTCACCTCATCTGGAATGTGCTTCATGTTATCTAGACTAGTTGTTATTGTTGAACAAGTAGGAGAATGCCATGAAACACAAACGAGACTAGGCCGAAACTCAGGCAATTTCATTAACGGCTCATCAAGATTCATAAACACTTGCACCACTTTTCTCATTTTAGGCCGGAGCGTTCTGTCAGGATGTAAACATGCTAATCCAGTGATAAAACACCTTTGAGCATGTACATTGTCAAATTTCCCATCAAGTGTTTGATCCATACATTCCAATATTGTACCTTTCTCATATGAACTCCATACTTTATCGACCAAGCTATTTTCTTCCATAATCCCTTTTGATCTTCGTCCACATACCACTTCTAATACAACCATTCCAAAACTATAGACATCAGACTCCGGGGTAGCCCTCCCTGTGTAGCTAACTTCTGGTGCTAAGTATCCTGGAGTGCCAGACACCATTGTTGTAACAAAGTTCTCATTTTGGAGTAATCTTGCTAGCCCAAAATCACCCAAGTGAGCATTATACTCAGTGTCTAGCATCACATTGTTTGGCTTAATGTCTCGATGTACAATAGGATTCCCACATTCTTCATGAAGATACACTAGTGATGATGCTAGTCCTGATAGAATCTTGAATCTGGTGTCCCAATCAAGAAATATCTTGCCGATGTATTTATCAAGGCTTCCATTAGGCATGTACTCATACACTAACAGGAGTTTCTCTCCGTCATGGCACCAGCCTAGTAGCTGCAACAAGTTTTTGTGCTTTAGACTCCCGATTGTACATATTTCAGCCAAGTACTCCTTCTCACCTGGTATTATAAATACTTCTAGGTAATCTGAAATTTTAATGATAGTGTATATGCCACACAACCACTTATACTTAAGGGAACTTTAAATGGAAAACATACCTTGCTAAGATGTCGCGTTGATTTGTTTAACTGCTACAGTTGTAGGAGAATCATAAAACACCCCCTTGTAAACACTTCCAAAGCCTCCAGTTCCCAATAGGTTATCTTTGCTGAAGCCTTTAGTAGCCTTGGAGAGTTTCTGGTAAGTAAAAACCTGTGGACCACTAGCTGCAGTTCTTGTTAGCATTTCGATGTCCTCTTTAATCTGAAATCTTTCTTTTCTATCCTTACGAGCTGTAATGAGAAACGATACAACCACAACCAATGAGACAATCGCAATAGGAGTAGCAACCAGCAGAGCAATATTTTCCTTGTCTGGATCAACGCCATACTTGAGAGATCCTTCTGGCAATTCAAATAATGTGAAATTCCAGTTAAGAACATGATGTACCTCTGAGAAATAGGCAGTGGAAGCTGAAAATCCAACATAAGCATTTCGCGGAACTGTTTCTTGCATGATTATTTCTTGTCTTAAAAAGTTCACTAGAGGTTGCCCTGCATATGCTACAGATATTTCAAGAACTTTAGTCCATCCATCATAATCAATCTTTCTTGTAATATTTCTTCCACTCCTTAGATCAATTCCAACATCATTTAAACTTTTAACTGCAACAGGACTCTCCATACTTGTAGTTACAACAGCAACATGGTTTCCATCAATTTCGTGTTCGTTTCTATAGGTATCAAACTCCACAGCAAGCTGATCAAGTGTGCCTCCTGCATTTTAAAAGAAGAAACTTTTTAAGTGATGGATCAAGAACTGAATAACTTCATTTGTAGGAGCTAGCTAACCTTGAGTTGACGGATCAAGAATTCCAATAAACGAGCCATAACTATCCGGTGGGGAGGGCTTATCGTCTTGTGCTATGAGGAACGCCATTCCATCACCAGTAATCAATTGATGTGTCGAAATCCTTATAGTGAATATGGTGGAAAAAGAAGCAGGCCACACAGGTATTGAGTGACTGAACAAGACTCTTCCAACTTTGTTGGAATTGTTCTGTGGCTGATCAGGTGTGAGATTAAGTGTTCCATTCGCTGCAGTGACTGATCCCCAGCAAGTTAAATTGCTGTAACTTCCAACATCAAATGAAGGAAATGAAAAGTTGTGGCATTCCACAAATAGAATTGATAATTGATAAACCAAGACAAGAAGGATTAGAAGCCTTAACATAGTTACACAATTAGTATGTTCACAATTTTAAAGGATATTTATTTATATAGGCACAGGACTAAAAACAATTAGTGTAGAGTTCTCTACTTTGTCTATTTGACTCTGCTATGTTGCCTCCAATTTTGTGTCTCATAGATTCACATTTTTGTCTTGAATCTCATAAAGATGGATAAACACAAAATAGGATTCAAGATATTGCAAGACACTAGAAGATTAGCCTGTTTTTTTATTTTCAAAAAATCATCTCATAATTAGGGCATAGAATTGAACTCACACATATTACGGAGGAAAAGTTACCAATGTTTACTATTTTTCCATCTTGTTTATCAAACATGACTGAAGTATACACTACATATACAATCGGTTGTATATGGTGTGTATATATTGTGTTTATGTATGTATAGGTAATGTATATTGCATGTATAGGTATGTAAATTGTATGTACATATGTCTTGAGTCTTAGGCATATTTGTCTAAATTTGTTTTTGCCAAAATAGGTTTTTTAGCTCTTCAAATTTTAACAAATTAACACTCAAGTCTATTCTAATTAAATAATCTCAAATTTGAAACATAAATTTTTAAATATCATAAAAAAACAATAGTTGATCATCAATTTGTCATAATAACAACAAATTTAACAATCCCATTTAACACCGATGAAACATATGTTAATGTTGACTAGTTTCAGGCATCTGTCTCTTAATTTTTTTGCGAAAATAATAATTTTATTTTTCAAATTTGAACACTCAAATGTACTCCAAATAAGTTCAAATTTGAAATATTTGTTCCATGTATCATGAAGAACAAATCTCAACCGTCAATTCATCAAAATATGAACAAATCTAATAAATTCATTTAACATCATTTTAATTTTCCAAGTATGGGTGAGTTTCAATCATACGCGAATGAGATACACCATAAAATTGGTTAAAGTTTCACGCGTGTGCATGTAAAATATTTTAAACAAAATAATAAATTTACTTATTCAAATTTCAAACACTCAAATTTTCTTTAAATAATAATCTTAAATTTAAAACGTATCTTTTATGTATCATAAAGAATAAATCTCAAATATCAAATTATCATATAACAACACATCTATCAAACTCGTTTAATTTTTTCATTTATGACAATGCTAATTCATATAGAAATGAGACGCACGTTAAAATTTGGGCAAAGTTTCAAGCATGCGTGTCTGACTTTTTTCAAGAAAAGAATAATTATATTTTCTAAATTTGAATACTTAAATTTACTCGAAATAAGCTCAAATTTGAAATATAAGTTTCATGTATTATAAAGAAAACCTTTCAACCATCAATTTGCCAAAATAACAATAAATCTAACAAACCCGTTTAACATCCTTTTAATTTTTTTTTTATGTATGTTTGCGATCAATCATACATGATTGAAGCATATGTTAAAATTGGTTAAAATTTCGCACACGTGTGTCTGAATACAAGAGCAAAAGAAGTAAAAAGAGAAACATATGCTTTTGCCCTAAAGTTTCCAAGTATTGGATATTCGTGCAGTAAAATAATATAGCTAGTATTACTTAAATGGTGCAACCAAATTAGGACACCCAATAAACTTTTTACTACATTGTGTACATATTTTATAATTTAGAAGGTCCAAAAACATTGGACTATAATTTTCTCTATTATTATGTATGTGAATTATTATTTTACCATTCGAGTATATGCCTTGGATAGTTCTTATCACCATTTCACTTGGGAGAAGTAATTAAGGGTGACAAAAAAGTTTCAAAACTAAGAAAAAATGATACAAATCTTAATTATTGAGTAGAGTTGACAATTTTAAGTTTGATGTTAATGACATTAATTTTAAAACTCTCAAGTTTTATTATTTACACAAAGCCCTGCCTTCCTCTCCCCACCTCTCTCCCCCATCCCTACCTCTTTTGCTGTCGTCTCCGCCCCTTCTGCCGCCGTCACCATCACCACCATCTTCTCCTCCGCTACTACCACCACCTCCTCCTCTCACTCAACACTCCCCACCAATGCTGCAACAACCACCTCCTCTTCCTTCACCGTTATCACCATCACCACCACCTCCTCCTCCGCAAAAACTACCATCTCCTTCATCGGCTCCTCATCCACCTCACTTTCTACCAAAAAATTAAACAGTTGAAATTGCTGAAACAACTTCAACGGTTGTTTGAGTAGTGCAATAACTACGTGAAGTTTATGTAACAATTTCAACAATTGCTACACCAATTTAAACAACTACTGAAGTTGTTGTAACAACTTAGTAGATTGTCATTGCATAGTGTTCCTCTTTTTGAGGATACAAAAAAGGAATTAGTTGGTGATGTTTCATAGATTATCTCATTTGTGAGTTGGTTTGGTTGATTCAGAGGATGGCGGTATTATTGTGCAAAATGGTTCAGAATCGTGTCTTGTGTCAAATGTTAAGGAAAAACTAGATAATGATCCTACTCTGGTTGAATTGAAGAAAGCAATTTCAGAAAGAGCTATTATGGCTTATTCCCAAAGGGGATATGGTGTGCTTCGTTACCAAGCTCACTTGTGTGTTCTGAATGTTGATGAGTTGAGGCAACAAATTTTATCATAATCTCATAGTTCTCGACATTCTATTCACCTAGGGGCCACCAAGATGTACCATAATCTATGGAAAGTCTATTGGTGGAATGCGATGAAGGAGAATATTATGGAATTTATGAATAAGTGTCCAAATTACCAACATGTGAAAGTTGAGCATCAGAAGCTGAGAGGTATGGCTCAAGATATTAACATTCCTACTTGGAAGTGGGATGATTTGAATATGAACTTTATTACAAGTTTACCTTGGACTCATTGAAGCATGATTTTATTTGGATTGTTGTGGACCAAATGACTAAGTTAGCGCATTTATTCCTATAAAGACCTCATATTCAACCGAAGATTATGCTAGGCTCTATATTCGGGAGATGGCTAAGTTGTACAAGGTGCCCTTATCCATCATTTTAGACAGAGGTACCTAGTTCACCTTTTAGTTTTAGAGATCTTTTTCAGAAAGGACTTGAGACTGATGGTCAGGATGAATGGACTATTCAAACTTTGGAGGATATGTTAATAGCTTGTGTGATTGACTTTGAAGGTAACTGGATGACCATTTTTTTCCTTTGATTGAGTTTGCTTATAATAATAGTTATCACTCGAGTATTAAGTGGACTCCATTTAAGGCTCTATATGGATGTAGGTCTCTTATTGGTTGGTTTGAAGTTGTCGAGATTGCCTTGATAGGCCCTGGTTAGTTCATGAGGCTATGGAGAAAGTTTGACTTATAAGGGATACATTGAGAACAACTCATAGTCGACAAAAATCTTATGCAGATGTGAGAAGGAAAGAGTTAGAAATCACCGTTTATGATTGAGTTTACATGAAAGTCTAACCTATGAAAGGTGTGATAACATTTGAGAAGAAAAAAAAAGCTCAGTCTCTCTTATGTAGGCCATATTAGATTTTGAAGTGTTTCAGGAAGGTAGCTTATGAGTTGGATTTGCCTTCAAACTTAGCATCAATCCATCCCGTGTTCCATGTTTCCTTGTTGAAAAAATGTATTGGTGATCCTACTTTAGTGTTGCCATTAGAGAGTGTTGGCGTGAAGGAAAGTCTCTCTTATGAAGAGGTTCTGATTGAGATTCTAAACCGTCAAATCTGGGAGTTAAGAAATAAAAAAGGTGCTTTCGTGAAAGCCATTTGGAGGAATCAGTTAGTCGAAGGTGCTACTTGGGAGGCCGTAGCTGATATGCTATCCAAGTGCCCCCATATCTTTCCCTCTGATCCAGTTTCAGTCAAAGGTATTAGTTCCTCCCATGTACTCTTTAGAATTCATTTGTTTCAGCTATTCACATGATTCCATATGTATGCATGTTCATGAAATCAGTTTTTAACTTCATGTGTTGGCCCAAAGTTGATTACTCCCTAGTTGTATACATTCTTATCTGTTTTGCATTAATGTTAGGTTGTTAGATCTCTTCCCTACTCTATTCTTTCTAAGTTAAATCTCATTCGAGGATGAATCTTTCAAAGGAGAAGATATTGTAACACCTCGGAAGTGCAAAAGGTAACTTGGAAATTTAAAAGTTTAAGAAAGTTGATGGTGCAAGGTTTCACGAGTTTCATGTACGAGCCATACATGGAACCACGGATCATGGAACCTAATCCGGGATGTAAGCCTTGGAAATTTGGAAAATGTCAAAGTCTCTAACCTCAACACACGAACGAACATGACAAATAATGGTTTGGTCCATGGATTATGGTTCAGTCTTGTGGTTTTAATCTTCAGAAATATGGTATTCCAGTAATAAGGATTCTATGAGGAAGTGTACGGGTCATACATGGGCATACAACCCATGGATCATGGTTCGTAGTTCAACGTTAGAAACTTGGTTTTCAAAACCTGGGTTCTATGGATGGCATGTACGGGTCGTGTAAGGTTTGATGGGTCATGGATCTCAATTTTTGGTTTTTCATCAGAGATTTGAACTTTCAGGAAAATGATTCATGAAGAGCCAGTACGATTCGTAATTAATTGTACATATTGTAGATGGAGTGGTAGAGTTGATCCAACAATTATTTCTCAGGTCATTCGGGTATTTTTCTGATCTTTTAATTCTTATACTATTAACATTTTAGGCGTATTTTAAAGATCTTAATAGGTTCATAAGACCCTAACCTCCCTATTCTCTCTCATCCTCTCAAACTCCAAAATTTCTCTCTCAAGTCTTCTTCCACAAGCAAGCTAGGATTTCAAGGATTTTGAAGCAGGGCTTCATCAAGGTACGAGAGAAATTCATAAATGGGTTTATCTTCACCTATTGAGTTCCAAAGAAACCTCAGTTTCTACTTTATGATTCTTGCCCAATTATAGGGTTTTACTGATTTTCTTATGATTTCAATTAATTTCAAGTTTACTAATTATCATTGACCTTCTTATGCATGATTTGATCATATTTCACTGTTTTCAATGATATTTTCATGAACCCATGCCATGCAAGTATTTTATGATATGATTCAATCTATGTTGATATGCATGCATTATGTTATGAAAGATTTTATGAATCAAGGATGCTTTCGAATAAAGTATCAATTAGTTTTTATGAAAATATAGGGTTACCGATTGTAGTACCTCCCATTATGAATGAACGACATGATTTAGATACTTCCAATTAAAGTACTTATTATAATGAAAAGACTATCATAATTTAGTGTCATGACCCAAGGGCACCTCCTAGACGTAACATGGCATACAAGACCTCAAGAGGCCTCATATAAGCCACTTAGAATTCATAGTCAAGATAATGGAAAATCGATAAGATTTAAAAAAATTTCAACACAATAAAAGTTTTATAAAATGAAGCGGAAGTATAATACACTTGTCTCAAACCATCTAATATAATAGAATCTCGGGACACAGCTCGTACAACAATGTTCAAACTAAAATGAAAAGAACATAAGAAAAGTAATGTCCAAATCCTCAGATGCTATGAGGACTCACCAATCTTCAACTTTGCCTTTACTATGGATCCTAGCCATGGGAATGAGAGTCCGGAACGCCAGACCTTACATTTGGATAAGAAATGTAGGAAAGAGTTTTGTACAAAAATGTACTAAATATGATAGCTTTCATAAACATAACATAAACATAAGAGTTAGACAACATCAATCATAAAGCATAATCAATGCACATAATATATAATTTCAACATGTAAAGAGTACTTCTTGAAGTAACCTCAATTCATACTCAGCAAAGAGATGGGTGATCCGCCACTAGTCTTACTCATCATAGAAGGCAAACTAAAACAACAATCAAAGCTCATAACCTATCATAACATATCCTAACTTATCATTTAAAGACATGGGGAATCACCTCTTGCCTTACTATAAAGGAACATGGGTAATCACCTCTTGCCCTTCTTACTTTGGGACCATGGGTAGTCGCTTGTTGTCCAACATACCTTAGGATCATAGGTATTCGCCTCTAGTCCTTTCATGATGTGACATGAGTGTTTGCCTCTTGTCTTTCTATCATATGACATGGGTACTCGCCTCTTGTATTTTACTTAGGATCATGTGTATTCTCCTCAAGTCCGACTCTAAGGAATATGAGTAATCGCCTCATATTCTTCTCATTAGAGGTGATGGCTAATCACCTCTTGCCTCATCTCTATTTAATAGTTCCTAAGATTAGATTCATTTTAGGTGAGCAATCCTTTCAACCTAGAATCATTCAATATGAGAAAACCTTTCACATTCATACATAAGAAAATCATGTGGGAAAATCCCTTCCACAACAATCACATCAATAATCAACAATTCATAACATATGCTTCACTCTCAAAGCAATTCATATCATAATAATCACATATGCTTCAATCTCAAAGCAATTTATAATGTACCTTATTTATCCTATAAGAATACACATAAATCCATAAATTCTCCTTTCATAGAGTAAAACCCATTTACATCAACTCCATCCTATAAACATGGGTTAAGCATGGGTACATGTAAATTCATCCTAAATATATATAATCATCTCAATTCATGCATAATAAATCATAATTCAATCAATTGAATCAACATTCATAAAGACCCATAACTTAGGAGAAAACCCTAACTCAAATTGGGGAATTTCTACTTTTCAATTGGGAAAACGTAGGGCTCCATGGATGCAAGGATTACATGGATGAAAAATTATTATACCTTTCTATAAAAGCCCAATAATAATTGGAGAATGGAGACTTGACCTTGTTCTCTAGCTTCAACTGTCACGACCCAGGGGTACACCCTAGATGTAACTTGGCGTACTTGACCCCGAAGGGGTCTCATTCAAGCCACTTAGCATATCATAACATAAAGAAAAACGAAATGATGCAAAATTTAAAACTTTATCCATACAATCGAAGTCTTTTATAAAAGCAAGCGAAAGTCTAGACTCATCTCAATTAGCCATCTAATACAACCTTTGAATCAAATAGGGACACATCCCTTACAACATAGTTCGAAAATGAAATAACTAGAAATAAACTACAAATGACTCATACGTCCTCGAATCTTGAGGACTAACCAACTAGCAAGGAGAATAGTCGATCCAAGCTTTGACCAAATGAAGATCACCTTAAACACCGGACCCTACACTTGTGGAAAAATGTAGGAAAATATGGGTTAGTACAAAAAAGCACTAAGTATGATAGCCATGCATAAAAACCTTGAAAACATGCTAAAAAGGACATTTTGGTTGAAAACCATGCTATATGCCAAGTTTGAGAATCATCATGAACATTAGTATAAAAGCATAAGTCATAAGCATATTCAACATATAGATCATCATAGCATAATAGAACCATCTTATAAGTAACCCTAAGTTATACTTGTGCAATGCATATATAAAGATCCCATAATCCCATCTATATTAAGTACCACTTTTAGGCCACCATAAACATACTTACCATTCTTGATTTCATCCTTTGTTCATACTCATAGACAAGGAAACCTTCACATTTACTAAGTCATATCAAGGAAAGCAACTCATAGCAACAATCCACATTAAGCATACTTTATTACAAATAGCCTTCATATCAACATACTTAGTAGCATCGTCATAAGCATATTCATTTCATAAAATATTATAACATAAAGGAACACACCATGACTACTCTCAAATCCTACTTGTGCAATGCATGGATTAAGTCCCATACCTCCACCCACACTAAGTAGTGCATTCTTGAGAAGCCATAGTTCATAATCATTCATCGTGGGGGTAAGCCTTAACCGACATAGACCATGTGAGCAAATCATGGAATCTGGTGTCTCCCACACCGAAAAGAGTTGGTCTACTTGCCTAAGGTAGAACCGGTAGCATTTAGCTTAGGTGGATCCACTAGCTAATAACCTATGTGGGCACATAGTTTATGGGATAATAAGATTGCTAGTAGATACCCCGCCTCAACTCACGTATGGGCATCCATCTCAAGAGATTGCTACTAGAAACCCCACCTCAAATAACGTATGAGCTTTCATCTCTATCAATATCCACTTGGTGCTTAGCATTATTCCCCACATAGTACTTAACAATTCATTACTTGAGTTCTTTATTATGGGAGAAATTGGATATGGAGATTGCTACTAGATACCCTGCCTCAACTCACGTATGGGCATCCATCTCAACCCAATATCATTCATAAGATAGCTCATAGATTCAATAGGCAAGAATAACCTTTCAACCTAAGAATCCCTATATTGTGAGAAAACCTTTCACAACATATCATCATCATTCATAAGTGTATAATTGAGAATTGCCTTTCAATCAAGAAAACATCAAAACATAATCATAAAAACTTCATTCATACTTCATTCATAAGTGTGTGTGTGAGAATATCCTTTCAACAACACCACCATTTCATCATAGTCATAATCACATTACTCTCAACATGTTCATAAAACATATACATAAATCTCATAATCATGCATAATTCTCATAAATTGCACTTCAAGGACCATAAATCATTATTCATCAACACATATAGAATTACTACATTAGACATGGATAATAACATAATTCAATTAATCAATTCATTACATTCATAATTCTATAACATTCTACTAACAACAATCAATACCCACACTTTAAGATCCTATTTTAGAAAATAGGGTAATTCATGGATTCTTGAGGAATTCAACTTAAAATCATATACAATCATCAATATATCCATAAAAAATAATAATTCAATCATATAAAATGAATTTGAAAGGAATCCATGAGATTGAAGTCAAACCTTAACTTTTGGGTTTTCTAGCTTTGAAATTGGGGGTTTTGAAGGGGCTCTATGGGTGAAGGCTACCCATCTATGAAGAGCTACCATACATTATTGAATATTTCCCACGAATATGAGGAGAAAAATCTTGTTTCTTCAAGCCCTAGCTTCAACTTTCCTCTTCTTCTTCCTTGGAGTTCTAGAGAGACAAATTTTGGAGAAGATGAACTCTTTTGGGTTTTTGGGAATAATGAAGTGAATAGGCTGGTTGATGAATTAAAATGGCTTATATAGGTGTATAAAAACAATACAAAATGACCTCATTTAATAACTACCTAATTAGAAATTTACTAAAGAACCCCTCACTAGGCAGCCCCTTCCCAGGTACCACGACCAGGCTCCCGACTCGTCGAAGGCACCGCGTCTCGTGGTGGTGCCCGTGGTCCCTTGACCAGTATCCTCCTTAACCTTGGAAACCCCCACGAGGTTAAGTCAACCCCACGAGCCTTCCCATGGTCCGTGGTCTTCACCACGAGCCGTGAAGTGGCTCGTGAAGGGGAGCCTTTCTTGGGGTAGCTTTGTGAGCTCACTGCCTCACCAACCACGGGTGGCACCATGACTCGTGGTGGCCACCATGGGTTGTGAAGGCCCTCGTGGTCATGGTGGGCAGTGGCTAGGCACATTTTGGCAGCCTTGGCCCCCTTGCCATGGCCCCCACCCAATTCCTTTGGCCCTTTCCTCACTCTTGACGTTAACCCTCACGTTTAGGCTCTAGTTTAATCACTAAATTCTAGGGTGTTACATTCTCTCCCTCTTGGGAACATTTATCCTCGAATGTCGATCTAGACACCTTACAAAATTAAAGACTCAAGACTAGCAGGCTATCATGCATGAAACATCACAATAATGCACCATTTAAAGGAGGAAACATCAACTCCATCTCAACATACTCAATGCAACACAAGGAAGTAAGAACTACATCTAACAACCCAATATGCATGAAACCTTCACCATTTCACATATTCATAGGAGGAACTACCTTCTCCAACTCAAAGCATGCTCAACTTAATAACATGAATCAAATTATGCAATTACTCTCAAAAGCATATTAAAGCACGTTTGATAATTCATCTCATGAAGTCTAATATGCAATTCATACTAAATGCACAACAACACGAGGAACACTTAAATCATAAAAAAAAAAAACTCATTTTCTTACTAATCATGAATTTCTCAAGAACATGCATAACATAAGGAGATCATGGACGCACATAAATCACACATGACTCCAAAACATAAAACAAGCCAAGAGGAACTCTTTGTCTCAAGCTAGAATAGGAATAAAAGAAAGAGATGAGGATATAAGGACACTCAACCACTTTGCTATCTAAGCACATCATCTCCCCCTTGGGAGAAAGCCCCCTACTTAAAACCTCAAGTACCACTTCTTTCAAGAAATCTCAAGCATAGCCAAACACTCATAATAAACTTACCGAGTTCTAATATCAATATCCTAAAACAATAAAGCCCATTCATGCTAAAGACAACATCAAGGTCTAGCATATCAAATCTATGAAGTCACAAAAGACAAGCAACACCGAAATCTAAATAAGCATAAAACACATACCGGGAGTAACATTCAGAGGACTCTCTTACTTATATATAGCTTAGGGAGCACTAGTACCTGAACCACTAAGAGAAGCTTCCTTGGCCTCTCTCCCTTTTGCCGTAAGCACCGGGCAATCCCTTATTTTGTGGCCACTCTTACCACAACCATAACAACCTTTCATACCGGGCAACCATTTACCCTTATGTCTTTTGCCACACCTAGCACAAGTAGGAAATATGGGTCTACTATCCTTGCCTTGAGACTTAGGGTTAGACACCCTTTCTTCAATAAATCTTGGGGAAATCCTAGGAGGACCTTGTCTGGAAGACCTTTCAAGAGAAGAATTACTCTCACCAATCCTAAACCTCCTTTTCTCCCTCAAACTTTCTTCAATCTTCTCTTTTCAATCCTTTGAGCATGAATCACAAGACGATCAATATTCATATCATTCTCAAGCATAACCATACGACATTCTTTTGCTATGAAGTTGGTCATGCCCGACACAAACTTACTCATTATCAACCTAGGGTCGGCTAATATAGGTGGATAATATCTTGACAACCTAGTGAACATTCGAGCATATTCCTCAACACTCATCCTACCTTGCCAAAGGTTAATAAATGCAAGTATCTTACCTTCTCTCATCTCTAAATGACAAACCTTATCAAGAAACCCATTCTTAAACCTTTCCCATTCCATGGGGCTCGCTTCTACTGGCCTCACTTCCTTCCATTGTCTAAACCATATTTGAGCAATATCTTTCAATTGGTAAGCAACCAATTCTGCCTTCTCTACTGGAGTCACTCCCACAAAGTCCAACACCTTAGAGACCTCATCTATAAACTCTTGAGGATCTTCCTCCAACTTTGACCCATAAAATTCTAGAGTTTCTATTCTGTCTTGAGTCAATAATTGAAAGCCATATCTAATCTTCTCATTAGTCATTAAGTCAACTGAAACTTGAGGAGCTTGAGGAGGAGCTCCTTGATCAACGTTGTCTCCTTAAAATCCACCGGTGAAAGATCCTTGAGTAGTCATGTCCTGTAGACCACCGGGTAAGGATTAGAAGAAGGACCTTATAGAGTTAAACTCTATAGTACGACTAAAGAGTAATGAAAGAAGTGTAGTTTCCTACACATCTTATAGCATCTCATTCATAAATGTGGCGCGCTTCACACTATGAACAAGACTCTACTAGACGTGGCTTATCAGACATCATCCTAGAATCATTCTAAACCTTATGCTCTGATTACCAAGTTTGTCACGACCCAGGGGTACACCCTAGATGTAACATGGCGTACCTGACCCCGAAGGGGTCTCATAAAAGCCACATAACATATCATAACATACGATAAATGAAATGATGCGGAATTTAAAACTTTATCCATACAATCGAAGTCTTTTATAAAATCAAGCGGAAGTTTAGACTCATCTCAATTAGCCATCTAATACAACCTTTGAATCAAATAAGGACACAACCCTTACAACATAGTTTGAAAATGAAATGACTAGAAAGGAACTACAAATGACTCATACGTCCTCGAATGTTGAGGACTCACCAACTAGCAAGGAAAATAGTCGATCCAAGCTTTGACCAAAGGAAGATCATCTAAAATATCAGACCCTACACCTGCGGAAAAATGTAGGAAATATAGGTTAGTACAAAAATGCACTAAGTATGATAGCCATGCATAAAAACCTTGAAAACATGCTAAAAAGTACATTTTAGTTGAAAGCCATGCAATATTCCAAGTTTGAGAATCGTCATGAACATTAGTGTAAAAGAATAAGTCATAAGCATATTCAACATATAGATCATCATAACATAATAGAACCATCTCATAAGTAACCCTAAGTTATACTTGTGCAATGCATAGATAAAGATCCCATAATCTCATCTATATTAAGTACCACTTTTAGACCACCATAAACATACTTACCATTCTTGATTTCATCCTTTGTTCATACTCATAGACAAGGAAACCTTCACATTTACTAAGTCATATCAAGGAAAGCAACTCATAGCAACAATCCACATTAAGCATACTTTATTACAAATAGCCTTATATCAACATACTTAGTAGCATCGTCATAAGCATATTCATTTCATAAAATATTATAACATAAAGGAACACACCATGACTACTCTCAAATCCTACTTGTGCAATGCATGGATTAAGTCCCATACCTCCACCCACACTAAGTAGTGCATTCTTGAGAAGCCATAGTTCATAATCATTCATCGTGGGGGTACGCCTTAACCAACATAGACCATGTGAGCAAATCATGGAATCTGGTGTCTCCCACACCGAAAAGAGTTGGTCTACTTGCCTAAGGTAGAACCGGTAGCATTTAGCTTAGGTGGATCCACTAGCTAATCACCTATGTGGGCACATAGTTTATGGGATAATAAGATTGCTAGTAGATACCCCGCCTCAACTCACGTATGGGCATCCATCTCAAGAGATTGCTACTAGAAACCCCACTTCAAATCACGTATGAGCTTTCATCTCTATCAATATCCACTTGGTGCTTAGCATTATTCCCCACATAGTACTTAACATTTAATTACTTGAGTTCTTTATTATGGGAGAAATCGGATATGGAGATTGCTACTAGATACCCCGCCTCAACTCACGTATAGGCATCCATCTCAACCCAACATCATTTATAAGATAGCTCATAGATTCAATAGGTAAGAATAACCTTTCAACCTAAGAATCCCCATATTGTGAGAAAACCTTTCACAACATGTCATCATCATTCATAAGTGTATAATTGAGAATAACCTTTCAATCAAGAAAACATCATTATCATAATTATAGAAACTTCATTCATACGTGTGTGTGTGAGAATAACCTTTCAACAACACCACCATTTCATCATAGTCATAATCACATTACTCTCAACGTGTTCATAAAACATATACATAAATCTCATAATCATGCATAATTCTCATAAATTGCCCTTCAAGGACCATAGATCATTATTCATCAACTGATCTAGAATTACTACATTAGACATGGATAATAACATAATTCAAGTAATCAATTTATTACATTCATAATTCTATAACATTCTACTAACATCAATCAATACCCACACTTTAAGATCCTATCTGAGAAAATAGGGTAATTCATGGATTCTTGAGGAATTCAACTTAAAATCATATAAAATCATCAATATATCCATAAACAAACATAATTCAATCATTTAAAACGAATTTGAAAGGAATCCATGAGATTGAAGTCAAACCTTAACTTTTGGGTTTTCTAGCTTTGAAATTGGGGTTTTTGAAGGGGCTCTATGGGGGAAGGCTCCCATAGATGAAGAGATACCATACCTTATTGAAGATTTACCACAAATTTGAGGATAAAAATCTTGTTTCTTCAAGCCCTAGCTTCTACTTTCCTCTTCTTCTTCCTTGGAGTTCTAGAGAGAGAAATTTTGGAGAAGATTAACTCTTTTGGGTTTTTGGGAATAATGAAGTGAATGGGTTGGTTAATTACTTGAAAGGGCTTATATAGGTGTATAAAAACAATACAAAATGACCTCATTTAATAACTACCTAATTACGAATTTTCCAAAGAACCCCTCACTAGGCAGCCCTTCCCAGGTACCACGACTAGGCTCATGACCCATCGAAGGCACCACGTCTCTTGGTCCCTTGACCAATAGACTCCTTAACCTTGTCAAGCCCCCATGAGGTGAAGGCAACCCCATGAGCCTTCCCACAGTCCGTGGTCTTTACCACGAGCCGTGAAGTGGCTCGTGTAGGGGAGCCTTTCTTGGGGCAGCCTTGTGAGCTCACTGCCTCACCAACCACGGGTGGCACCATGACTCGGGGTGGACACCACGGGTCGCAAAAGCCCTCGTGGTCATTGTGGGCAGTGGCTAGACCCATTTTGGCAGCCTTGGCCCCCTTTCCATGGCCCCCACCCAATTTCCCTGGCCCTTACCCTTTACTCTTGACGTTAACCCTTACGTTTAGGCTCTAGTTTAACCTACTAAATTCTGGGGTGTTACATCAACCCTTCTTCTTCTTGATGTTTCTAGAGAGAGAAATATTTTGGTGAGGAAGAACCCATTTTCTTTTGGTGAATTTAAGAGATTGACTTGAATGGGTAAGTTTTGGTGTTAAAATCACTTATATATGGGTCCTAGGCATGGGTAAAATGACATAGCTTTGTTTTAAAGAAACATGGAAAAGACCCAACTATCCCTTAATTAAACTGTCGAAGCTCCCTTCACGAAGCTCTTCATGAGCCGTCAAGGACAACACGACCCATAATGGTAGCTGTGGTCCTTGACCAGTAGCTTTGCTTGCCACCAAAATTCCCCACTTCATCACGACCTTTTCCACGGCCCGCCAAGGCCTTTCACGAGCCGTCTAGTGGATCGTGTGGATGATCTGCCTTGGAGAGCTCACTGCCTAGTCATTCACAGGCACCACCACGAGCCATGGTGCCCTTCGCGAGGCATCTAAGGGCTCGTAGGAGGAGAGCCCATCTTGTCCACTCACTGTCAAGCTTCACGAGCACCACCAAGAGCCGTGGTGCCCTTCACGGCCCGTGAGGGGATCTATGAAGGGTGCCTTGGCTCCGCGGAGGGCTAGTGACCTCCCACTTGACTTTTTTCTTATCCCACTATATTCCGAGGTGCTACATTTAGGTACTTTTTATTAAAGTGTCTCTTATGAATATGTTATGAAATCATGATTTTAAAGTAGCTATTCCTATGATTATGAAATGTTCATTAATGATTTTGTATTACTAGATTCTTACCATTTCAAAGATTATGAATTGATAATGATTAAGCATGTTTTTCATTGGAATATTACTTAGCACCAAATTGGACTAGTGGAAATTACGCAAGTCCCTGAACTACATGGTCCCATAGGTTATGTACCATTTGGACATTAGCTATTGTATCCACCTAAGATCATAATTATGGTCCTTACCTTGGCAAGTAGGGCACTTTATTTTCGGTGTGGAATCAATGTACTGAACTCCATGTTATAGCTCACATAGCTTATGTCGGTTAAAGATATCTCCCATAAAGGTTTCTTATTTCTACATAAGATTTATGTTATGATTATGATTTAAAGAAGAATGCATGACCTTGTATTATGTTTTATGAAATAATATGATCGTATTATGTTATGTTTACTTGGTTATCACATTATCATATTTTTAGACTTATCATGCTAGTATGTTATGTTTATGCATCTTTCCCCATATTCAGTATATTCTAAGTACTGACACCATACATATTTTGTGCTTATCTTATTTTATAATAGGTCCTGACGCACATCACTCAAGCCCCGGTTAGTAGTGGATCCTATTAGTCTTTTCCAGACTTTGTGAGTCTCATGGTTTGAGTGCATGCCACATATGTTCCTTTATGTTATTAAGACTTAGAGCCTGTTTGGATGGGCTTTTAAGCTGGTCAAACTGGCTTAAAAGCCAGTTTTTGACTTATTAGAGTGTTTGACAATTATCAAAGTGACTTATTTTAAGTCAAAAATGACTTATTTTAAGCCAAAAGCTAAAAGCTAGG
>JAJOOR010019261.1:0-19841 GCA_036250505.1 Solanum acaule | reverse complement strand
TTACTGCTTTCCAAAAATTTATTGATAATGAGGTTGCTGCAGTAAGTATAAATGAAATCAATCGCCTTATTTCTCAAAATAATTATTTGGGTCTTTATATTAAAGTCATTGGTGAACATATTTGTTCTCTTGATAAAAAATTAGATAATTTAACTAGTCTGATTGTTCAAATTGATGATAAGTTGAAATCAGCGAAACAAGTTTCTGAACAGGCTTCTACGTCAAAACAGCCTGATGTCCCTATTCAAAGACCTCCTGAGATTCAGGACTTCATTCTTAGACCTCTTCATGATCTTGAAAACCTTCTAGATAAAAAGTTTTCTGAATTTGGTGCAAGTGCAAAACCTATAAGCCTCGGTGAAGATTTTGCAGATGAGATGGAAGCCACTTTTGACTTTATGACACAAGTGGAAATGGAAGTTAATAAACTTCATGGATATCCAAAGAAAAATGGTGGTAACACTACTTATGCTAGAAAACCTAGTATGCAAACTTACTATTATCCCAGGCCAACTCCTCAAGATGTTTTAATAGAGGAAAGAGATTAGAACCAAACTAACACTTCTTATAGTGGAAGTGAGATTTATGAATGGAATCTCGATGGATCAACTGATAGACAGTTAACGATTATGGTTCATAGAATGCTTATGTATGCTACTATCTGTAAAAGTGTTAATAACACTGATAGACAGATTATATCAATTGAAGATTGGGGAATATCATCCAGATGTATCGAAGAAGTAGCTTCTTTTGAAGAGCTTGTTAGTTTAACTAAACTCATTCCTCCCCTTTGTATAATTGGAGAGCTGGATGAGGATCCGTATGACGATCCGGATGTTTTTGAGGAGGATGATCTTCCCCTTCCACGAGTATAACTGCCCCTTCCTCTAACCTTGGTTACCCAAGGAGGATCCATTCTGCAAACATAACATTTAGTTTTAATCATCTAAAAGGTCATAAATTTCATAACAATAAAAGTTTTCATAAAGCTCTTGTTCAATCATGTAATCAGCGACAATATCCATCACCATTCCGTGTATAACTTTCCATAAAATATATTCCTGTAAATCTCTATTAAGAGGAACTTCTTTCAAAATCGTAATCAAATCTTTATCAGGAAAGAAGTCAAGAAAACCCATTGTTTAGGAAGAAAGGTATTCTCTAGATAAGAAGTCTGGGAGGAAATTATCACTTCCCTTTTTATATTGAATTTCAAAATCAAAAGGGGCTAATTGTGCCTGCCACCTAGCAAATATTAATTTAGATGCATCATGTTTAAAATTTTTATCAAACATATATTTAACTGATTGAGCATCAGTTTTTATCATGAATTTTTGATTATATAAGTCATCTTGAAATTTCAATACGCACTTAACGATAGTTAACATTTCATGAGCTACCGTCGCATATTTTTTCTGAGCATCGCTTCATTTTCCTTAATGAAATCGAATAAGATATTTATTTTTATCATGCGGATTAATTTGTTTCAAAATGCCTCCATATCCAATATTAGATGCATCCGTTTCTACAATCTTCTGCCAAGCTGGGTTAGCAAGAGTTAGACAAGGAAAAGATGTAACACGAAGTTTAATATTTTTTACCAAGTTGGTAAGACTATCAGTCCAAGATGCTTTATGATCCTTTTTTAACCTGTTGTATAACGGAGCTAAATCGCGAGATAAATTCTTGTAGAAAGGAGAAATATAATTTAAACTTCCCAAGAATCTCTGCAATTGCGTCCTGTTTGAAATAACATCAGGAAATTTTGAAGAAAAATCAATCGATCTTTGAATAGGGGTAACCTTCCCTTGACAAATAAGATGTCCTAGAAATCTAACTTCAGTTTGAAATAGACTTTTTTTTGGTTTAGAAATCACCAAACCGTTTTGTAAAACTATTTTCTTGAAAATGTCTAAATGTTTAATGTGCATTTCAAGGGTCTTTGAGTAAACCAAAATATCATAAATATAAACAATGATAAAGTCCAAATACGGGTTAAAATTATCATTCATAATTTTCTGAAATTCAGAAGGAGCATTTTTTAAACCAAATGGCATAACATTCCATTCGTATTGTCCAAATGGGACATTAAAAGCAGTTCTATAAGAGTGCTCCTTGAAGATTTGGATCTGCCAATAACCTGATTTTAAATCAAATTTAGAGAATATATTGACATCATATAATCTTGATAATAAATCCTTTTTATTTGGAATAGGATACCTAATCCATTTTAAGTATTTGTTCAAAGGCTTGTAATTTATAACTAACCTGGGAACACCTCGTTCTTTTTCTGCTGCATTATTGACATAAAATGCAGTACAAGATCAAGGAGATTTTGAAGGTTTTATCAAACCCTTTTGTAATAAGTTATCAATTTCTTTTTTGTAGAATTCGACCA
The DNA here is from genome assembly GCA_036250505.1 of Solanum acaule. NCBI lineage: Eukaryota > Viridiplantae > Streptophyta > Magnoliopsida > Solanales > Solanaceae > Solanum > Solanum acaule. Next base: position 17,443 of record JAJOOR010019261.1, on the reverse strand, counting down.
ATTTGGCGTTCGTATGGAAGAGTCACAATATGTTTTTTTTCGATTCCAAAAAGCACTAGGATGATCAGCGCAAATATCAATGGTCATGTTTTCGGAAATTAATTTAATTTTTTCCTGTACTTTAGTTGATTTCAAAGTATCAAATATATTTATGCTAAATATCTCAAGTTGTAAATAATCAACATGCTTCTGTTTCATTTCAATTAAAACATTAATATCTCTAGAAATAGGTTCAGTGATAAAAGTATAACTAATATCTTGATTTTTATAAGTAGCAGAAAATCCTTTAGCGTTTATATTAGTAAAAGGATAAATTGCATTTATAAACGGAGTTCCAAGAATAATAGGAGGATATAACTGATTTTTTACCAAGAAAAAGAAGTGAGGAATACAAACTTTATTCTGGCAAATATGAGTATTGGATAATTTATACTTTATATCTAAAGCATGACCAGATGCGGATTTTACCATATGAGTTGTTTTTTCAAAATATTTAGTAGGTACTAGACTTTCTTGAATGCAGCTCACATCAGCACCACTATCAATCATAGCTTGGGTAAAATAATTAAATCATGCAGTCTGAGAAACTATGTTAAAATTCTTGTGTATTTCGATTCTTATGTAGTTGGACTACCTCTAAGGATATTGACTTGCTTGATCTAGGATTGGGCGGACTACCTCCAGGTCTGTGATCCTGTTACGTTGGATTATAGTTCATAGAATGCTTATGTATGCTACTATCTGTAAAAGTGTTAATAACACTGATAGGACTATTTGCAAGATGATCATTGCAGGATTTACTGGTCAACTAAGAGGCTGGTGGGACAATTATATGGCTATTGATGCGAAAGCAGCGGTTATAAATGCTAAAGCTGCAACTGAAGGAGTTGATAACTTAGGATTTGCTCTAGTCAAAAATAGAGAAGACATGGTTTATACCTTAGTCTTAACCATCCTAGAACATTTTAGTGGTAGATTTACCAATCAATATGAAACCATTAGATCTTTACTAAATGGTCTTCAATGTAGACATTTAAGTGAAGTTAGATGGTATAAAGATACTTATTTAAGTCGAGTGATGGAATTTACAGAAAATGGTCTGGAATTCTAGAAAGCAAAATTTATAGATGGTTTACCTCCCTTATTTGCAGAAAGAGTGAAAAAGACTCTGAGAGATCCATAAGGAATTATTCCCTATAGTAATTATTCCGGCCAAAGTCCGGCAATTCAAAAGAAGCTACTTCTTCGATACATCTGGATGATATTCCAGAAAATAATCCATTATACGGTCAATTGCAAGCATATTTATCTCAAAAGCAAAGTGATACTTTTGCATCGGTGGCAAAAGAAGATATTGATGATATAAGATCTTATGAAAGGGTAGCAAAGAAAGAAATGATATTTCTTCTTGAAAACTCTGAGATTCAGAGAAAAGAAGAACCCTGGAAGATATTCCAGTGATATTTACTTAACAGATTATACTTCCCATGAGAATCATACAAAACCCGCTCGTATTATGAGACAATTTTGATGAATACAGGTAGTGTTGAATTTCAGCACTTCTCAGGGTATAACACCAGCGAGAACGTTTATAACTTCTCTAAAATGATTATAAAGCAGATTATATCAATTGAAGATTGGGGAATATCCTCGATGAAAGAAAGGCAGATCAGCCTCAACAAAATCCCTACCAATTTCACTTATTGGGATTATATTAACGCCTTCAGCAAAGTCCTTTATTATAACAATGAAAGGCATAAACACATTTGGTTTATCAAGGTTTGTGCAAAGATATTTGTTGACTCGATTCCTAACTGGTTCTTGAACTGGTGGTCATACCACGGACCGACGGTAAAGATTTTACTTGATCCCTTTTTAAAGTTATACAAAAACTGGGTTAAGGTTTCACCAGACCTTAATGATTTATACCACTCAGATCATGTTTGTTATATAGAACAAATTGAACAAATTTATTTCTTTATAGAATTCTCGATTCCATGGATCTATAAATGGACTCCGGAAGTAGGTTTTACTGAAGAACAAATTCCATGCTTATACCGGATTTATTATAATAATTTCTGGGATAAATTAATGAAGAAAGATCCCCTGACTAAATCATTATATGGCCAAGAATTATTGGACTCTATTTCTCAAAAAATCCAAGATTATTGTACTATTCCTCACAAAGGAATAATTGCTGGCAACTCCGTCAAGCATATTGCCAGAAGAATTTCCATTCAAGATGGAAATAAAGAAGAATTGATAAATGAATATTTGGACGAAGTCAGGAGGAATCTACGCCCCAATATGTCTCACTATGAAAAATCAGACACTTCAATGAGAACTGAGACGAGTAATGATATCGCAGATGATGCTCAAGAGGCCCAGCCTTGCGAATCGGAGAAACCTGTGTCAGAAGATATGTTGTCTAAAATGGAAAGTTTACTTTGAGAATTGAAAAAGAAAGACAAGATGAACACTATTGATTAACAGTCGAAAGATTATACGCGTCGGTAGCGGCCCGCGCTACTGTAGCAACACTGTTCATCAACAGTAGATATACTGTTACCAGGACCCAGATAAGGGCCCAGTATCCTGTACAAATATGCTTTCTTTTTCTATGAATAAACTTGTTTTTCTTCATTTGAGGGCAGGTTTTAGAAACCACCTCTTCTTGTTTTCGTCTCTCTCTCTTGTAAAAATCTTCTAAGTATTGTAAGCTTGCCGGACTTTGGCCGGAATAATTAAAGAGTGTTGTTTGCTACAAGGTAGTTACTTTATTTTAAGTTTTATCTTTTTATCTTCTAGTTAAGCCGTGACTATGTCCGGCTAAAAATATATATCTATGCCGGATAACTAACTTCTCTTTTATATAGACCATGAACAGATCTAAGCTTTATTTAAATACATAGGAATTTTAGTATGGCTTCTTGACTTGGTTCTGAGATTGAGGTACAGTCGGATCTAGTACTTCTTTTATTGACTTCGTTTGATGAGCCGTGATTTTTAGCCTGAAAAAGAGTTTGATAAGTATGGCGCCTCATACCGGTTAGAACTATCAGACACATGAGCTCAATAAAAGTATGTATTAGATTCTTGACAGGCCATTTGCTTGGGTAAAATAATTAAACCATGCAATCTGAGAAACTATGTTAAAATTTTTGTGTATTTCGATTCTTATGTAGTTGGACTACCTCTAAGGATATTGACTTGCTTGATCTAGGATTGGGAGGACTACCGCCAGGTCTGTGATCCTGTTACGTTGGTATCAGAGCCTAGTTGTTGTTGTTGTTATTATTATTATTATTATTATTATCTATACTTTAAAATATTATGTATTTTATCGGTAATTAAGAGTTTTCTATCATATATTGAGAAAAATATACCTAGATACATGTATTTTTGCTACCAATTTTACTAATAGGGAGAGAGGTGAGCAAGATTTGGGGAGGGGGGAGGTGAGTGAGATTTGTTATGTATCTCGGATACACATGGATCACGCTATATACACACTAGATACATGTATATGTATGTATCTGGTGTGATTCACATGTATATGACAAACACGATACATAGGAAAGCGGCAAGGGAGGCGAGCGAGATTCGTTATGTATACCAGATACATGCGATTCCACTTGGATACAATGTATTTTAGAACAAATTACCCCTAATTTTGACCCATGTATCCCGAGATACATATATCTAAACTTATTTGAAAGCACCAAACTTTAGTAAGGTACGTAATATTGCAAACTAAAGTGTATCTAAGTAATTAACTGTAATGACCTGGTTCCGTCGTTATAGAAAAGTCAACGGGGAAATTTTTTTGAGTTGGAAAACTTTTTTGTAGTAACTTGAAATTTCCCAACTTAGTCTAGATTTGAACGAAATCGGAGTCGTTGAGGTGTAGGGTAATCTGGTAGCAATCGAGTGGTTTATTTATGATTTTGATTACATGAGTAGTTAGATAATCATTAAGAAATCCGTACAACTTTACGGAATTGAATTCGAGTGACTAGAACTCCCAAAATCGATCTTAGTGTGAACGATAGTTTCTGAGCGTCGTTGGTTAAAGGTGTGTTGTGAAATGGGGGTCTTGGAATTATTAAAATAGCTCACTGGTTCCGTGCAAGCCGCTGGAGTGAGATTTCTGCCGCTAGGGCGGGGTCGCTGCAGCGGGGTGAGGGCCGCTGTGGTGGGTTCGACGAGACTTATGGTCGTAAATAAACTCCAAAATGACTTTATTCTGCACTTTTCGACTTTGAGAGCTAGGAGACGACCCCATACGAGTTCTTAACAGTTTTCCACCATTCTTGAGGCTAAAAGTAAGCTTTTAACTCCCCGAATCCATTTTTCGATCTGTAGAACGTAGTAGAATGGGTAATTATCGATGGATGAGGGTTTTGATGTGGAAATTATGGTGGGAAAAGCTCCAATTTGGATATTGGGATCATGGGTTTGATCTAGGGTTGATAGGATTGTTGGTAATTCGGATAATTAGTGATTGTTTATTGATTCCCGTGTTATTATGATTGTTTGTAGACCAAGAACAACCAGAACGAATCCAGAAAGGGTAGGATCAAGTTTCTTAGGGTTTCGAGCTTGTTTCGAGATAGGTGATGATTGTGATTCTATGATTGTGTAATGTAAGTTTATTCTTGCTTCATTATGATATATGTATGTATATGAATGTTGCATTATTGATCATACTTATTGTAAATGAGATGGATGAATGATGGTTACCATGAAACCATGACTTAGTCTTATGATCTTAAGGATATACTTGTGATTGTGATTGTGGTGTGTTGAATGGATCGGTTATCACGTTCTGGCATAACTAACTTGGATCGGTTGCCATGTTTCGGCATTTTTATGGTATCGATTGCCACGTTTCGACATAATCATTGGATCGGGTACTATGTTTCGGTATGCTAACTGTTTATTTTTGGGTTCTTTGAGAGGACCAGTGACTTGTCATAATTGTGTATCATGAGAAATGTGAAGTTGTTCATTGTTCATAATTGTTGATAATATTATATATATTCGATATATGCATGTGATTATTATGTTGTATTGACTTACTTATGTTACACTTAGTGGGATAGCCACGTGATCCTACTAGTACACTATGGTTATGTACTGATACTGCAGTTGCTCTTATTTTTGTTGAGTACAGGGCATCTTTCGACGGCTATTGATAGACCTCGCTTAGAAGATCAGTGATCATCGTTCGAATTCAAGGGTGAGCCAATTCTTCCGGGCTGCCATGAGTTCTTTTTCGCTTAGAAGATCAGTGATCATCGTTCGAATTCAAGGGTGAGCCAATTCTTCCGGGCTGCCATGGGTTCTCTTCCGTCTATGTCAACATTTTGGACTTAAGACTTTTCTTGTTAGTTATTAGTGCATTAGTTTGGGGTTGTACCCCTTCTTGTTTAGACTTGTTGAACTTTAGATGTTTTGGTACATTGACTTTCAGGTTCTGGATTATTTTTTCCGCGTTTGTTTAGTTGTTAGATCTTTTGGATGTTTATGGAAACTTCAGCCTTTAGCTATTTAACTTGCTTCTGTAACTTAAATGCTTTAGTTTTTGGTTTAGTTGCTTGGTTTGGGTTGTAGTAGAGGTTCTTCCATCGAAGGGTTAATGTGGGTGCCAATCACGACGGTCTGGGTCGTGACAAAGTTGGTATCAGAGCCTAGATTCGTTGATCTCGATGTACCAAAACAAGTCTAGTAGAGTCTTGCGTAACGGTACGGGGACTCCTTTACTTTTCTTTGACAGGCTATAGGACTTTAAGAAATATCTCTGTTTTCTCTTGTCTTCTTTCGTGCTATGAGTTGATTCGAATTGGTATCTGGCGATTTAAATTGATATCTAACCTCCTTCACTCTTTTGTCCGCAGATGATTAACACTAAATTCAACGGCATCATGTCCGTAGCTCCCGTCAATGCTCCAGCTGAGGAATCTGCAGCGAGAGGTCGCGGTTGAGGCAGGGGTAGAGGAAGAGCTAGGGGTAGAGGCCGTGGAAGAGTAGTGCATGTTGAGAATGAAACTCATATTGAGAATCACAGGAGAACCCTCATACGCATCATGAAAAAATAGAGGAGAATGTTGATGTTGAGAATGTTGAGGATGTGGGACAAGAGGAATAGGTGCATGCTGAGACTATCGATGTTCCTCCCATAGACCGAGTGTTAGCTCGACAGATCATGTCATTCTTGAAAGGGTTGGTTGGTCCTGGAGTGCTTCCTTCTGTTCAAGAAACTCAAGCTCCCGCTAATCCCCCTATTGCTAGCACTGTACCCAAGACAGGTGGAACGGGAGGTAACGATGCTTTCTTTCATCCTTTGTTGGGTTCTGTTATGACTGCTAATAAGCATGAAATGTTGACTAAGTTTTTGAAACTAAAGCCTCATGTGTTTCCTGGTTCTGAGAATGAGGATACTTATGAGTTTATCTTAGATGGCTATAAGAGGCTTCATAAGTTGGGAATTGTCCATCAACATGGGTTGAGTTTGTGTCCTTTCAACTTCAAGGTGAGGCTAAGAAGTGGTGGAGAGCTTATATGGAATGTAGATCTTCAACTTTACCTCCACTTACTTGGACTTAATTTCATGCTATGTTTTTTGAGAAATATATGCCTGTGGAGCTTATGAGGCCAAGTTCCATGTTTTGTCTAGATGCGCTACTCAATTGGTGACTACTGAGAAAGAGAGAATCTGATTATTTATTAGAGGACTAAATTCTGAGTTACAAGTATTATTTGTTCATAAGACTTATGCAGGGAGGAGCTTCAATGAGGTAACAAACAATGTTAAGAAAGTGGAGGAGGTGAGGCGAGACGGTCAGGCTAAGGCATTGGTAAAAAGGGCCAAAAACTCGGGTAACTTTCAAGGTTCTTACTGCAGGGGGTCCGGAAGGCCAACGCTTGCAGCCAAGCCAATTCAGTCCACTATGCCCGCCTCTATAGGTAATTACTCAGGAACTCCATCTCATAATTTGACCCAGGATAGCTAGGGAGTCGCACCTTCATCGGGCAACAGACCATCTTTTGCTCGTATATGTTACAACTGTGGCGAACCTGGGCATATGCAGAGATATTGTCCCCACCCACGTGTGTTAGATTTCACGCAGTAGCAGTCTAAAGCAGTGGTGCCCGCAGGGAATGGTAATAATGGTCGAGGGCGTCCACAAAGTGGGCAAAAGGGTAATCAGCGAGGCCGTGGAGGTAGAGGAAATGGTAATACAGTCAGAGGTAACGTGCAACCAGGTAGGGAAGTGGTTCGTCAAGATGATAGGGCTTAGTGTTACGCCTTTCAGGGCAAGAATGAGGCAGAGGCGTCTGACGCAGTGATCACCGGTACTATTCTTGTCTGTGACCGGATGGCTAATGTGTTATTTGATCTAGGTTCTACTTATTCATATGTATCCGTGCGATTTGCCTCAGAATTTTCTATGATTTGTGATATACTTGATGCCCTTATCCATGTTTCTACCCCAGTTGGAAAGTCAATTATAGTCACCCATGTCTATCGTGCTTGTCTTATTTTGTTTATGGGTTTTCGGACTTGAGCTGATTTGGTGATTTTGAATATGACTGATTTTGATATAATCTTAGGCATGACTTGGTTGTCCCCCTATTATGTTGTGCTTAATTATAATACTAAGTTTGTAACTCTAGAAATTCCAGGAAGGGAAAAATTAGAGTGGGAAGGGGTGTACAAGCCTAAGCAAGCTAAGATCATATCTTCTATTTGGGCTAGAAAATTGGTAGAGCAGGGTTGTTTGAATTATTTGGCTCATGTTAGGGATGTTAAGGTTGAGACTCCCTCTATTGAGTCTACTCCTGTAGTGTCAGAATTTAGAGAAGTGTTTCCTAATGACTTGCCTGATATGCTTTCGGATAGAGATATATATTTCTGCATTAATTTAGAGCCTGGTATATGCCCCATTTTTATCCCTCCATATCGCATGGCTCCAACAGAATTGAGAGAGCTTAAGGCTAAAATCCAAGAGCTTCTTGATAAGGAATTTATTCGTCCTAGTGCTTCCCCATGGGGTGCCTAGTCTTGTTTGTTAAAAAAAGGATGGTAGTATGAGGATGTGTATAGATTATCGGCAATTGAATATGGTCACCATTCGGAATAAGTATCCATTGCCTCGTATAGATGATCTTTTTGACCAATTACAAGGTGCATCAGTGTTCTCTAAGATTGATCTAAGGTCTGGTTACCATCAATTGAAAATTAGGCTCGAGGATGTGCCCAAGACAGCGTTTAGAACCCGCTATGGGCACTACGAGTTTCAAGTTATGTCGTTTGGGTTGACTAATGCACCTGCAAATTTTATGAGTTTAATGAATGGTGTGTTCAAGCCATTTCTTGATTCATTCGTCATAATCTTTATTGATGATATTTTGGTGTATTTGAAAAGTGAGGAAGAGCATGCCGACCATCTTCGTATTGTTTTGGATGTTCTTGGGAAGCAAAAGTTATATGCAAAATTTTCTAAGTGTGAATTTTGGTTGACTTCTGTGGCATTTTTGGGAGATGTAGTTTCAAAAAAAGGAGTAATGGTAGATCCTCAAAAGATTGAGGCGGTTAAGAATTGGGTTTGACCTAACTCTCTGACGGAAGTTAGGAGTTTTGTGGGACTCGCTAGCTATTATCGTCGATTTGTGAATAACTTTGCTTCTATCGCCACTCACTTGAAAAATTTGACCAAAAAGGAGGTACCTTTCAAATGGACTAAACAATTTGAGGATGAAAATTCGAAAGAACTTAAGAATAATACTGCGATTGGTAAGGCCCAAGAGACCACGCTTGATGCAGAAGGTGTGCTCAGTTTTAAAGGAAGGATTTGTGTTCCTCGAGTTAATGACTTGATCCAGAAATTGTTGACATAATCCCATGGTTTGCGATATTCCATTCATCCGGGTGTGACCAAGATGTACCTAGATTTGAAGTGAATTTATTGGTGGCCGGGCATGAAAAAAGATATAGCAGAGTTTGTGTCTAAGTGTCAAAATTGTCAACAAGTAAAGTATGAGCACCAAAGGCCTGCATGTTTGCTTCAAAGAATGTCAATTCCTGAATGGAAGTGGGAAATGATAGCCATGGATTTTGTGGTTAGTCTTCCCAAGACTTTGGGGAAGTTTGATTCTATTTGGGTAGTGGTTGACAAATTGACTAAGTCAACCCATTTTATTCCTATAAGAATAGAATATAGTGCTGAACAATTGGCTAAGATGTATGTCAAAGAGATATTGAGGTTGCATGAGGTTCCCCTTTCTGTTATCTCAGATCGTGGTACGCAGTTTAACTCCAAGTTTTGGAGGAAATTACATGATGAATTGGGCACACAACTCACTTTTAGTACAACCTTCCATCCACAGACGGACGGGCAGTCAGAGAGGACTATTCAAGTGTTAGAAGACTTGTTGAGGGCCTGTGTGATTGATTTTGGATGGTATTGGGACAAGTTCTTACCTTTGTGTGAGTTCTCCTATAGTAGTAGTTATCACTCCAGCAGAGACATGGCACCGTTTGAGGCACTTTATAGGAGGGGAGGTAGATCACTCATAGGATGGTTTGAGGCTGGAGATGTGAAACCTTTGGGGGTTGATTTAGTGAAGGATGCTCAAGAGAAGGTGATGAATATTCAAGCTAAACTTTTAGCACACCAGAGTCGACAGAAGAAGTATGCAGACCATAAGGTAAGAGGCGTGGCGTTTCAGACTGGTGAGAATGTTCTTCTTAAGGTATCACCAATGAAAAGGGTGATGAGATTTGGCAAGAAGGGTAAGCTAAGTCCGCGATACATTAGTCCCTTTGAGGTTCTTGAAAGCATAGGGCCAGTGGCTTATAAATTGGCTTTACCTCCTAACATTTCGGGAGTTCATTCGGTATTTCAAGTGTCCATGTTGAAGAGATATCATGGTGACGGGGATTATATCATTAAGTAGGACTCAATTGTGTTAGACAAAGACCTCCAATATGAGGAGGAACGAGTTGCAATTCTTGATCGTGATGTGCGTAAGTTGAGGACCAAGGAGATTAAGTTCGTGAAGGTTTAATAGAAGCATCGTCCAGTTTAGGAAGCTACTTGGGAAACCAAGAGGGACATACGAGACAAGTATCTCCAATTGTTCGTCGATTCAGGTACTACTTCATTCCTTCCTTAGCCTATTTTTCCTAAGTTTGTCACTCAGGGACGAGTGATGGTTAAATTGTTATCTATTGTAACGACCGAGTTCCGTCGTTATAGGAAAGCTAACGGGGAAATTTTTTTGGGTGGGAAAACTTTTTCGTAGTGACTTGGAATTTCCCAACCTAGACCAGATTTGGATAAAATTGAAGTCATTGAGGTGTAGGGAAATATGGTAGAAATCAGGTGTTTTATTTATGATTTTGATTACATAAGTGGTTAGATAAGTCGTTAAGGAATCTGTACGACCTTACAGAATTGAATTCGGGTGAGTAGAACTCTCGAAATCGATCTTAGCGTGAACGATAATTTCTGAGCGTCGTTGGTTAAAGGTGTGTTGTGAAATAGGGGTCTTGAAATTATTAAAATAGCTCACTGGTTCCGTGCAAGTCGCTGGGGCGAGATTTCTGCCGCCAGGGCGGGGCCACTGCAGCGGGGTTTGGGCCACTGTGCCGGTTCGACGCGACTTACGGTCGTAAATAAACCCCAAAATGACTTTATTCTGCACTTTTCAACTTTGAGAGCTAGGAGACGACCCCATATGAGTTCTTGAAAGTTTTTCACCATTCTTGAGGCTAAAGGTAAGTTTTTAACTCTCCAAATCCTTTTTTTGATCTGTATAACATAATAGAATGGGTAATTATCGATGGGGGAAGGTTTTGATATGGAAATTATGGTGGGAAAAGCCCTAATTTGGATATTGGAATCATGTGTTTGATCTAGGGTTGATAGAATTGTTTGTAATTTGGGTAATTAGTGATTGTTTAATGATTTCCGTGTTATTATGATTGTTTGTAGACTAAGAACAAGCGGAACGAATCCGAAAAGGGAAGGATCAAGTTTGTTAGGGTTTCAAGCTTATTTCGAGGTAAGTGATGGTTGTGATTCTATGATTGTGTGATGTATGTTTGTTTTTGCTTCATTATGATACATGTATGTATATGAATGTTGCATTATTGATCATACTTATTGTAAATGAGATAGATGAATGATGGTTACCATGAAATCATGACTTAGTTGTATGATCTTAAGGATATACTTGTGATTGTGATTGTGGTGTGTTGAATGGATCGGTTGCCACGTTCCGACATAACTAACTTGGATCGGTTGCCACGTTCCGGCATAATCATTGGATTGGGTACCACATTACGGTATGCTAACTGTTTGGGTTTGGGTTCCATGAAAGGACCAGTGACTTGTCATAATTGTGTATCTTGAGAAATGTGAAGTTGTTCGTTGTTCATAATTGTTGATAATATTGTATATGTTTGATATATGCATGTGATTATTAAGTTGTATTGACTTGCTTATGTTACACTTAGTGGGATAGATGCGTGATCCTACCAGTACACTGTGGTTGTGTGCTGATACTGCACTTGCTCTTATTTTTGTTGAGTACAGGGCATCTTCCGGCGGCTATTGACAGACCTCGCTTAGAAGATCAGTGATCATCGTTCGAATTCAAGGGTGAGCCAATTCTTCCGGGCTGCCATGGGTTCTTTTTCGTCTATGTCCACATTTTGGACTTAGACTTTTCTAGTTAGTTATTAGTGCATTAGTTTGGGGTTGTATCCCTTCTTGTTTAGACTTGTTGAACTTTAGATGTTTTGGTACATTGACTTTCAGGTTCTAGGTTATTTCTTCCGCATGTGTTTAGTTGTTAGATCTTTTGGATGTTTATGGGAACGAAGTCTTTAGCTATTTAACTTGCTTCTGTAACTTAAATGCTTAGTTTTTGGTTTAGTTGCTTGGTTTGGGTTGTAGTAGTGGTTCTCACATCGGAGGGTTAGTGTGGGTGCCAATCACGACGGTTTAGGTTATGACATTAACTCCAAAAATAGTGAGATTTTTGCAAGTTTCCCTTGTTTTTTTTACTCAATCATCAATTATTATAAGTGAATTTATGAGGTATTGAAAGGCCATAAGCGCCCGACCAAAAAAATAAGGGAAACTTGCATAAATTTTCATACATTTGGGGGCTAATTACACATGAAAGTTTCCACAATTACAAGAATTGGTTGTCTGGTACATTGCAAATGTTACATTACTTAATGGGAGGGATGTATCCGAGAGAGGATAAGGATGTATCCGAGAGGGGATGGATGTATCCTAAAGAGGAGAGATGTATCCGAGAGGGGATAAGGATGTATCCGAGAGGAGATTTTTGTAATATTTTTAAATGATAGAAAAGTTTAGAGATTATGATATTTTCAGTTGTATATTTATGTAATTTCCAAAAAAATAAGGCCATGAGAAGAGCACAATTGGTATGGTCCCAAATGTAAAACTTTAAGGCCTAATTATACATATATTCCTGTCATAACTACTAATTCTTTATGTAGATTGATATATTACATATCGTCTAATTAATAATTTCATACAAATTTCAAGTTTGATACACCTAGATAAATGTATTTTTGCTTCTAGATACATTCTAAAATATAGACACGAGAAAGACGAACGAGCGAGTGAGAGAGGTGAGCAAGCTGATAGATGGTAGGCGAGCGAGAGAATCAATTTATCTCATATACACGCGAATCTCACTAGATACATGAATATGAGATATCAGATACAATCTGGAATACAAATACGTAGGGAATGAGGCGAGGAGATAGGAGAGAGGCAAATGAGATTGGATAGAGGCAAGTGAGAGAGTCAGCATATCCCAAATACATGTGAATCTACTTGAGTACAATGTATTTGAAACAATTTACACCTAATTTTGACTCCATATAACTGAGATACATGTAACCCACCAAATACACGTATCTAGGAACCAAAATTTGACATGAATTGTAATTTTAAAAACTCATGAGAAGACACGTGTGTATATATCTTTTGTTAATATTCTTTATTTCTATCTCCGTTCCAAATTTAATTCTTTTTGTTACACCTATAAAAAATTAACAGAGAAGTAGAAAGAAGAGCACGTGAAAGAAAAATGCAAGAACATGTTATTGAAGAATTTTAAAGCTCAATTTTTTTTAAAATTTAATTTGACGCAAACGTAAATCATTTAGAATTTGATAATAATTGAAAAGATTCAAAACATCGACAAGGGCTCATATTTAAAATTTGAGACTTTATGAAGAAGATTTGAGTTGATCGAAATTTTAAAAATTAAATCGTCAAGGAAGGTAAATTGTTGTAATTAGTGGTGGGCGTGATACGGTATTGAAAAGATCGGTTCAGTAATTCGGCATGTGGTTTTTAAAAAGTACAAAGTACATAAATCTCATATATTTGGGGATAATTACATCCTATTTCGAATGTTTTCGCAATTATAAAACTTTCAGATTTTTCATTGCTCTCGTATACATTCTTTGGTTATCCGATACATTGCAAATGATACATTACTTAATGGAGAGATGTATCCGAGAGGGGATATGGGTGTATCCAAGAGGAAATTTTTGTAATTTTTTTAAATGGAGGGAACTTTAGAGATTATGATATCTTAAGTTGTGTATTTATGTAATGTTTCCTTTTAAAAATACTATACCCTTACCAAATCAAATTAATTCGGTATAATATTTTAAAGTTTGATTTCAATATTTGCAGTACGGTAAATCAATTATCATAGTTTTATTATTTTTAACTTACATATATTCGTCTAATAAAGAGTTGTGACTTTTACTTTTCAAGAAACATCTCATTTATATCATACTAATAGCTTACACATGTAAAACTATTTAAAATAAAGTACAAACAATTCTCTTTGTTAATCAATCACCCAAAAAGAATAATTAAATTAAGATAGAGCAATCAAAATGTCAACATCTAAATAATAAGTTACTATTTATATATTTAATAGTATTATATAGTTACATATATATGAATTGTATATGTAACTATATACTTCAGTACAATATTTGATATATCATTACTATTTTTTATAAATACCAAGTACCAAACCTTTTTAAAATGCATATCAAATATCATAATATTTAAACTGCGCTGTTAAAAATTTAATTTCAGTATGATATTCGGTACGTATCTATCATACCATGTCTATCCCCTAATTATAATGTATAAATTTAGTATATAAATAATGTTATGAATATATATAAGTCTTTGATGCATAATTATACATTATATATACAATATCAATACATTATATATATACGGGTCATTTTAGTTAAAATTTTGTTCCACTTGTACAATTACTGAAAAAGCCTTAATCTAATATATAAGTCCAAACTCCAAAGAGATTATTAATTTACGTCCTGAAATAGGTTCCCCAACTAATTTCTCTGTGTTTTTAAATTCGATTAAGCTCAATGCTCTTGTGTGAAAAAACTTCTATATTGTCAATTCAATTTAACCATGTATGTGACTAATACTTTATTTACGAAGTAACTATATCGGGCTTGTTCTAAAAATTTGATGTAAGTCAATGGTATTAAAGTTCTTGAAATACGAGAGGAGAGGGTGTGTGGGGGGGGGGGGGGGGATGTATTCAGTTCGAATATTTAGTTTAACTTCTGACTGTCAATTTTGTCAAGTCGATAGCCTATTTATTAAAAGATTATATAAATACACTACATAAGAAAATTAAAGCACAATAGACATAGAATTTCTTTTACTGGTTATTGTCAAATTGATGGATTAGAGAGTAAGGAATTCACCTAGAATGGTGAAACTGTGCAATCTCCATTGGAGAAGCATGGGAAAAATAGAAGAGCAAATCTCTCTGTATTGGAAGAAAAGAATAGACTCATGGCTGGTGAATTCTAGACCATTATCTGATCTGATGGTTTGAATGGTGGTTTTAAATTGATTTTCAACCATGTTGACAAAAGCTTTAAGGATGTGCAAAGCATTGCTTTTGCAACTTAGTAGATGTGTCCAAGTGGACCTGCTGAAATCATCTACCAGGGTTATAAAGTATTTGAAATTGTCATGAGTTGCTACATGATATGGTCCCCATAAGTCAACATGAAGTAGTTCAAATATTTTAGTGGTGCTATGAGATTTTGAAGGAAAAGGCAGTCTAGTTTGTCTTGCCATAGGATATATACCACATGAGAAAGGTTGTTTTGTAGCAAATTTCTCAGGAATAGTGGATATATGTTTCATTTTGACAAAAGGTACATGTCCAAGTCTGTAATGCCATAATAGATCAGTACTAACACCATGAGACAAGTGTGAAGATACAGGATCATAAACAACATTCTTATTATTGTGAATGGTATTCATTACATTTGGAAAAGAAATACATAGAGTAGGAGATGGTAAATGAGTACATGAACATGAATGAGAATGACTTTTATGTGGACAACCTATGGCATTGCTTTGAAAGATAGATTGATTGACTGCTAAACATTTCTTCTGTAAACAGGTTGGACACAGAACATAGAGGCCATTTTGCGCTCTACCAATCTCCAGAGGCCTCTTCAGTGAAAGGCCCTGCAACATACAAGAGGAATCAGAAAAAGTAGCAATGCATTTGAGATGAGCTACTAAAGATTTGATGGAAATCAGATTATATCTGAAAGATGGGATGAAAAGAACTTTGTGCAACGTAATCATAGAAGCAAGTTTCACACTCCCAACCTCTGTTACTTTAACTTTGTATCCATTGGGTAAGTCTACTAACAAGGGGTAAGGTAAGACAATGATATTTGAGAGATGGCTTTTGGTAGAAGTCATGTGATGTGTAGCTCCTGAATCTAGTATCCATAAATCAGTTTTAGTTTTAAAACATCCACATGAAAGATTGTCAAGTTCAATAGAAGAGTTGCAAGCTATCATACCTGCAAAGTTCACTGCTCTACTTGACATCTGGTCCTCATTGGTTTCTCCTGCATTATTCATCTGAAACTGTTGCATCATGCTGATAAGTTGTTCATACTGGTCCTTGGTGAGATTAGGATTTGAGTAATGTGAAGGTCCATCATTTCTTTCTGCATTGGGCGTATCATCAGTACCACATGTATTTGCTGCTATCCCCTTTCCTTTAGCATACCTGTGATTTGGATTGTAATTAGGCTGAAACCTCTGATTCTGAGCATTATTGTATCTGTTTTGGTTACCATAACCATTTGAATTTTTCCCATTGCCGTTAGTGTTGTTTTGTGGATAGCCATGTAACTTGTAGCATTTATCTTTGATGTGCCCCAACTTTTTGCAAAAATCACAAAATGGTCTTGGTCTTCCACTGTAACTAGTTGAAGTAGAATAGTTGGTTTGGAATTGCTGTCTTCCACCTGATGATCCTGAAGAATTGGCTCCACCTGATGCTCCTGAAGAACTGGCATGCATAGATGAATTCATTGAGCTTGCCTCCATGAACATTTGATTGTTAGGTTTGATCTCTCTTTGTTTTTCTTCCTGAACTAGCAAAGCAAAAGCTTGAGCCATAGATGGTAGGGGGTTCATCATCAGTATATTTCCTTTGATTACAGTATAGATTTCATTCAACCCCATGAGAAATTGGATGAGTCTTCTATCCTGTTCTGCCTTATGCATGTTGTCCTTTCCTCCACAATTGCACACACAACTGCACTGATCTTTGACATTCAAATTGTTCAGCTCTTCCCATAATTTCTTCATCCTAGTGTAGTATATAGTAATATCCAGAGCACCCTGACTTAGATCATTAATTTCTTTCTGGATCTGAAACAATTTGGCTCCATTCGTTTGATCGTAGCAATCTTCTAACTCTTTCCACAGTTCCAAAGAGTCACAGACATATTCGACACTGTCTGCAATTTCTTTTCCAAGGGAATTAAGTATCCATGATGTGACCATATTATCACACCTTTCCCATTGGCGATATTGGGGTGAATTGAGGGCTGGTCTCCTATATTCCCCAGTTATGAAAACTAGCTTGTTCTTCACAGAAAGGGACCTTATCACACCTCTTCTCCATGACCTATATCCTACTCCTTCGAACACAGACTGGACGAGAAGAATACTTGGACTATCAGATGGATGAATGTACAGAGGACTACTTACATCAATTGTATTGTTTCCTGTTGAGCTGGTGTTGGGATCTGTGGCTTCCACCATGGTGAATCAAATACAGAAAATTGTTAGCGATGAAGTTGAATCAAGGGACTGCAGATGCAGAAAATCCTCAATTGTAGATTCGAGATGAACACGAGGCAACCGCTATCGGAGAAATCGATGGATTGATTGAAAAAAAATAGATCTAATGATCTAATGAGAGCATCCAAGCTCTGATACCATGTCAAATTGATGGATTAGAGAGTAAGGAATTCACCTAGAATGGTGAA